>CM042050.1:5542500-5720000 GCA_023525745.1 Arctium lappa
GCCACTCTAGTGTTCGGCGCGTGTAGTCGCGTGGGTTGAGTCGCGCGGGCACCCGCGCGCGACCCCTGTGCAGATCAAAAAGGGGTTAGGTCGGCTCATTTTGGCATTAACTCCATTTCTCCCCTATTCTTGGCGATTTTGGCTCTAAGTAAAGGTAAGAACTCTCTCCCTTCATTTAATCCTCTTGAAGGGAATGCATTGAATGAGGTTCCATGATTGATTTAGGTTGGTGGTGATTCAAGGTCAAAGTTCATCTCTCCACTTTCAAGCTCTTGTCAACTAGGGTTTGGTCTATTCTAAGAAATCACCAAGGTGAGTGTTTCATGGACTCTTCTACTCATGTGTAGGTTAACTATGTGCTTACAACTGTATTTCTCACTTACTTATCTCTTGATTTAATAAAGGTGAAGTTTAACCTAAAACCCTATTTGGGGATATTGTCTCAAATGAGGAGTATTAGAGGAAGTGCTAGATATTAGCATGTAAGATGAGTTGTAGGTAGCCTTTGGGTTATATATTGACAACTTGGTAAGTAGACTAGAGACTCGATCTGAGTTGATGTCATTATTAGACTAGAGACTCGGTCTGAGTTGATGTCATTAGTAGACTAGAGACTCGGTTTGAGTTGATGTCATTATTAGACTAGAGACTCGGTTTGAGTTGATGTTATTATTAGACTAGAGACTCGGTTTGAGTTGATGTCACGAAAAGGCTAAAGACCCGGTTTAGGTTGAGTGCCCATGTAGCTAAACATATAGTTTGGGTTGATGTTATCAAGCTTGATGGCCTGGGTGGAAATATATATATATTGTTAACTAAATCTTTATGGAAATTTCATGTTAATGAGAGGTGGAGCAATTTGGTTGAGAACTATGAAAAAATGCAACGTTCTTGTGTTGTAATTCTATTTCATCATTATGTTACGATTATACCTTCTCACTAGGCTCTATCCTAACACTTGTTTCTGTGGTGGTCATGTATGGCAGGGCGTCCTAGTGGCGGGGACATTCGGGAATGAGAGGCAAATCAATTGGTTGAGAACGGTCCTTTTAGGAGATGTAGAGACCGGTGTAAATGTGTTGATAGTTACCCATTTTTGGAAGAATAACGACACGCGACCGTAATCTAATAGAATTGTTTAGATTATTAGGTTGTTGTACATTTATTCTTCATTATTTGAGTTGTAAACATTATGTTACATTCCCCGTTTTCGGGATGATACTTTGGGATCATTTTGGCAGGTGATGGTTTAATCCAGGTTTCACTCAGTTTATAGCCATCATATTGTCGAATTTTCGAATTTTAAATTCCCTTGATTTTTAGGGTGTTACACCGGTCCTGGCGATTTATCGTTTCCGCACCCCTTTACCG
This sequence comes from Arctium lappa, assembly GCA_023525745.1. Taxonomy (NCBI): domain Eukaryota; kingdom Viridiplantae; phylum Streptophyta; class Magnoliopsida; order Asterales; family Asteraceae; genus Arctium; species Arctium lappa. The sequence continues at coordinate 5,543,872 of CM042050.1, forward strand.
CAACCCAAATCTTCGCTTCTTCGATCGGCCTTTCCAACTCCATTGCCTCCTCCGAAGTAATTTTTGGGAACATTGTTGCATTTAAAGTCGGGCCTCCCACGAATTGAGAATTGTACTTATCTTGGAAGAACTTGTGTATGTGCTCTTTTATTTTTTTCCGGTTCCTCTTCCCACCCCGAATGCGTATGTATTCCTCTAATCTTGTTTTTCCTCTCCCTATATTTAATTGCCGCATGGAATATTTTTGAGTTTTCATCCCCATCCGTTACCCACTTCACCTTCACTTTTTGTTTGTCCATCTCGATTTTTTTCTTCTCAAGTTCCAACCATTTACTTCTCGCTTGAATCCACCCATCTCTATCTGATTCCTTCCATCCATTTCTTTCCGCCTCCAATTCTCTCTTAAGAGCCTCCTCTTTTGCATCCCCCCAATTCCGACTCCATATTCCCAAATTTATTTTTTGCCCATTCCTAGAGATCGGCTTTGACATTCTTTAATTTATCACGAAAAATATCGTCCGGACGTTTTGAGTACACCTCTTTGTTCCAAGCTTTGTTTACCACCTCCTCTATGTTTTCTTCATTAAGCCATGAGTCGAAGAATTTAAACGATTTTGGTCCAAAATCTGTCTTGTCTTCAAACAGCATGATCGGTAAGTGATCCGACCATCTCTTTTCCAAGGTTTTAACCCCCAAATTCTTCCATTTCATACCCAATTCATTCGTCATCAAGAATCGGTCTAATTTACTAAATTTTAAACCATCGTCACTAATACATGTAAATCTCCTTCCAGACATCGGTACCTCCATAAGGGAACATCTACTTATGAAACTATTGAATTCGTCCGCACCTTTCGGATTAATGTTCGAGTTAAGCCTTTTGGAGTCTTTCCTCACCTCATTAAAATCGCCAAAAATGCACCAACACACTTCCACCGTTGCCACAACTTTTTCTATCCTCTTCCAAACCTCTATTCTTTCTTTTACGTCCCTTGGACCGTAAACGTTGATCAATCAAATTAAACCCTGCACCCCTTCCCAATTACCGACCACCACAAGGAATGATGGTTCTTCCAATACTTGTTCACATTTAAAATTTCTTTTATCCCACATCGTGAGTAAGCCATCGGAATTCCCTCTCGCTTTGTTTTTTGCAAAATCGACCTCATCCCCACCCCAAAGACCAATAACTTGTGAGTTGATCCAGTTTTTTACTTTCGTCTCTTGGATTCCTATTATCGATGGTCTTTCCTTACCGACAATTTCGTGAACCCACTTCTTTTTCTCCACCGATCCCAAACCCCTGACATTTATCGATATCAAATTCATTTAGTACCAAAAATAGTACAAGACTTACCTTCCTTATCGTTTTCTGTCGGCTTGAAATTGATTCCCGATTGCACTTCTGGGCCGTTCGATGTGTTCCGTTCCATTCCCATCATGTTGCCAAACTCCTCCAGTCCGACCGTTGATTCTTTACTTCCTAATTCGTTAGACATCTTTGCCCGACTTCCCGAATTTGTTTTCCTTTTTTTCCCCGTTCTGTTTGAAGCGCTTTTACCTTCCGAATTGCCCAGACTTCCTGATTTTAATCCTGCCCTCCTATTATTCTTCCTGGCCATCTGCTTGACCAGATGAAAACTGGCTTTTCCTGCTCTAAGTATCTTACCGTCTACCTTTTTCCTTTTGATCTTATTGCCGAAATTTTTTATTCCCGTTGGCGTCATCTCCGATCCAAATTTGCTTTTCTCTGTATCTTCAATTTTTTTTGCGTCCCTCTTGTCTTCATCGCTGATTTCTTCTTTTTCCTTTGACTTTGCTTCTGTCGAGATTAAAGCTTCTAGTTCTATTGACTCTTTTTTCTCCCCTTGCCCAAGTCCCGAATTTTGGGTCTCTAATACCTCATTTTATAATTAAAGGTATAGTGGGAAACTATTTACTTATTTTTGAGTGTAACACTTAGTTTGAGACAAATTTTAATAGAATTATGGACACTTACTTTAAAACAGAAGAAATAATAAAGTTTCAAAATTTTCGATTTTATACTAACTAACAGATTTATAATATTTGACAACGTGCATATCTGTTTATAAAGATTTACGAAGTGTTGATGAAAGAAAAAAAAAATTATTAGCTATTACAACAATAAATACATAAGAATTAACATTGCCTTGTTTTTTCTAGTATCGAAATTTTTATTAATTGACCGCCCAAATCATAAATCGTCTACGGCGTTTTATCCTCGCCGGAGCCCTAAGAAGAGTTTCTGCTATGGAATCCATGAGCAGCGATGCAGTATTTCAAGACGGTACAAAGCTCAATTCAGTCTCTTCATTTTCTCATGGAGATTTGGATGTTAGTATTCCTTCATTTTTGATTTTATAGGTTTATGATCGTTGCACATTCATGTATGCAGTTATTCTTTTTCAGAATTTCAATTTTCCGTCATCTGCTTTGTTTAAACTAGGAGGAAATCGATGTTCCCATCCATTGATGGAGTATATTTATGAAGACATTAACCACGAGACAAAATTGTGGAAGCAATTGATCTTTTCGGATCAACGGGAGTTTTTGCGGGAAATAAATCGACTCTTTCTGTAATGCATCAGTTGCATAGCGAGTGTAAGTGTTTATAGTATAATTGCATTACAGTTTAATGGTGGACATGTGAATATCTTCAAAATTTGAACTTTGATTAGTAAAATGATCTGATGATAATTGTACTTGATTGAACTAATAGGAAATGTCTCTGATGGAAGTTATAGATTACTAATTCCTCTAGAGGAAGTCTCAGTGGGGTAGCTCGGTTGACAGTCGAAGTTCTTCCTCATCAATGAGAAAGAGAAGAACTCGTTAATTCAAGAATAGATATGATGGCAGGGATTAATCAACAGTCATTGCTATAAATGCGAAAGAAAGAAAGTATTCATTGATCCTCAAATTCAATCTAGTTGATGTCACTGGGACAGTGATCATGAAGGGGAGGTGGAGGATGGCCCATGGCCTTGTGAGTGTTACCCTTGATCAGAAGAAACTTCTTAGACATAAGTTGTCCCTCTTTTACTTTATTTCCGGGAGAAGTGGGACCCGAGGGGTTTGGTTTACACTTTTAATTCTAAAAGTATCAGTATAGCAGAGAACGAATTTCCACCCGACGATGGGTTTTTATAGTGAGTATTAGGCATTCAATGAACTCAATCTACCCATGTATTTGGTTTACAGACAAATTAGGTTCATTTATGACTCTTTCTCTTGATTACATGTGATTATTCTATGTGGACATTTATATTCTCTATCCTCACTCTAATCTTGGCCTTGGGTCTGTAGTTGCTTTTCGTGGGTTGCCTTATTAGTTATTACATCAGGTCCCTTAAAGCTTTAAGCTGGAAGCTCCTTGCAAAACAAATAATTTTGAGCAATGATAATAACTGGAAATTGCAGTGTTTTTTCAATTGGTATGTTACGAAGCTTAATTTAGTGTCTTGTTTAAGCTGTCAACAGCTCTGGCTTCGTGATTCCTTTTCAATTTTTAGTAACAACTACCCTGCTCGCGTACATCATCATCAAACCCCAATATCAGATTTTCTTCAATGTTCCATTGGGATTTGAAAATGTACTTAAAGAAAAGATGTCCTGAAATCTCATGACTATCCCTGTCATTCGGTATTCGATAGACATTTCTAAAGTCTTGTACATGTCCTGTGAGTCTGTCACAGATGAAAGGCTGCCTACTTTTGCAATGTGTGTTATCAGTTACTACTGAATGCAAGAGTTCATGTTTCAAATTAGATCAGTTCTTTATAGTCTGCTTTGATCATTCGTACTTGTGATAGCATCTGCAATGAAGTGATGTTAATCAACTAAATATAAGCTTCTCCATTACTTTGTGTCTTCATGTCGGAGACTATGATTTTGTTAAAATTACTTCTGGCACAAGCATACGTAGCACTCAGCCATAATCTTCTTATAGTTTTCTTCTGATATATCAAGAATGACCCACTTGATAAATCAAATAGCTAATCCTCAGAGAGAATCATTTTGAGTCTTGAAATGGTGATTATACATTAGGATAGACTTGCCCTAAACAACATTGTGTTTGCTCTATTTCTTTCCAGTTGATGTTTCTTGGATAGCATTAAAGATGCCCCATGTTAATGTTAAAAAACAGAATCAGTTTCTACAATCTTGAGAAGAGTGGACATCTATTCAGATGTCAGGATTCCGCGTTTAGGCAGAGTGCATGTTTGTAAACTAAGGAGCATACAAAACCATAGGTTTCAGTTAAATCAAACATTTTCAAATGTCCGTTTACTTGATGTGTTGAACGATATCATAGTCTCTTTATGTGTTTCGAATTCTGAACAGTCCAAGGCAAGTTGATTAATAACACGCTTATCTTATATCAGAAAAAAAATTAAAACAATACCACTACATGTATAAGAATGTGAAGTAACAAACAGAAGGAAACATTTGAACAAGAGTTAAGAAAGCAAACTGCAAATTCTGGTCTACTGCTTGCCATCAAGGGCCATCCTTCATAAAATGACTATGCACATTGTTGTCTAGAAAAACCTCATAAAACAAAATAGAAATAAGCATTCACAGAACCTTCTGTTTTCCCTGACGTCATTCAAGTTGTTCCTGCATAATCTGTGAACTTCATTTCAAATTGTCCCCATACTTTGACTTAAACGTATCAAGATCGGTTGTGGATGGGGTCTGACCCTCTTCTAAATGTTCTTTTGCTTGATTGATAGGGATCAAAATTCTTGTTTACAGCTGCGGGTGATGGATTTGCTTTAAGGTTCTCCATGACAACTGCCTTGAGCATGCGATGATTCAAGATCAGTATTCCATGGTCTTCTTTCATCAATCTTAGTTCAATTCCTATACTTCTAATGCCAGAAACCTTATATGGTTGAACTGCTAATATTCCAATGCAGGTAAGAAGTAAGAATAGCTTATGAGTACCAAGAACCATAGTTCATATGTAAACAAGATAATTGCAGGAGAAGGGATGATATTTTTTTTAGAGCAATGAGGGAAGAATAAGAAAGGCCGATAGTTTAGTCTTATTTGAATGTTGATAGGAGCTTTATAGAATAAATCAGGTATGGGACCCACGTCCCTAGAAGAAGTTTCAGATTATCCCAATCATAAGCCTTCAATCTAAGCAGATTAAGGCTGTTAGAAGGAAAAGAATCTGACTAGGATGAATAAAGGAAACATGAGCAGTACCCTTGAGAAGCTAAGCATCTTCTGATTCCTCTCTGCTTTTGTCTACTGATGAAAGACCAAACCATTATCTCGAACTCCATGATATCTTGCCACATCAGCAGACCCCGTTTTTCTGATGTGGCAAAAACATGCAAATTTAATATACAGTTTTTTTAATTTCTATGCAGGGTATTTTGGTAAATTACTTTTCCTTAGTTAGTAAGAAAAGAGAGAACAGCAACACTACCAATCGAGCGATGTGTTTGGCTAGTCGGAAAGAAGAATAGTGAAAAAGAAATAAAAAAAAAATACAAACCAAAACCCTCCCTAAAAAACATATACTTTATGCCCTTTGAAGATCTCACTTTAAAATTCCAAGCTCTGTTTCCCATGCAACAAAAAGAACAGTCTTGGCTTGTGCTAAATGTGTTTCTTTATGCTTTTCTTTCTTTACTTTGGCCATCTTGCCCTCATTCAAAAATGTTCATGATCTATCTTTCATCATCATCATCCAGATACACCGTCTTTCTTTTTTTAAAATAGAAATAAGATGGAACATTCTAAAGCTTCTGTTTTTATGCTTTATCATAAATACCCGATCCGATGCTGATGTTGTTTCAAGATTAAAGGGTACCATCTACTTGTTATTTAAAGTCTTTAAGAGTTGGTTTCAAGATTGTGGTGCAGCCAAAGTAATATCGAGGCAAGACATGGGACCTTCTGCTTTGGTTACGGCAAGGGTGATACTTAAAGGTTAGATTTAAATGTGATGTACTTATTAGATACACTTGCCTCCTTACTTAAAGTAGAATCTCATGCCATGATCCAATCTTTAGCATTTTAGCCAGCCAAAATAAAGTAGTAATTATATATTTTAACTAGTTATAGAGAAACTCATAATTCAAAAACTTGTGATATTGGCTTTGCAGCTTGTAGATTCTCAAGTCTGGTCCTAAAGAAATTGCTTTTGTCAACTTTAATGCAAATTTTGGGTCCATGAAGTTCTGCATCAAAATACCCTCCACCAATTATATATAAGTAAATAAATAAAATAGATATTAAGAAGGAAAGATCTGCATAGTACCATCAGCAGTGCAATTGGTACTTTCTAAAGATGCACACATTTGGTTTTTTGTGGCTCATCCCTAGGTGGTAAATCTATCACTTTTTGTCTAAAATCGTTCATTTTTATGAAGTGTAACCGTTGATTTGTTTTCGGGTACAACGATTTATTTATAATGACTTTTCATTTGACGGGAAAGGCATTTCCTTTTAAGAGTCGACACTTATTTTAGGACAAACTAAAATAGTAATGTAGACACTGATTTTGGGATGGAGGGAGTGTGATTTATATTCTGTAGTGTAGTGCCATTGATAGATTCTTAATTGGGACGTTTGTATATCTGTAACTTTTTTTGTCTTTTGCATGCAGCAAACAGTGACATGGTAGTAGAATTTATGCAGATGGAATATGATTCAAGATTTATGCTAAAGGTGGTTACGGCAATAGGAATGTGACTATAGTTTATGCTAAAGATGATTGCTTTAAATATTACTTATATTCTCACATTTTTATAAAAGTAGAATAAAAATTTTTGAATTATGAGAAATACAAGTGAATTTCTTTAATAATTACTAAAGATTTTTGACATTTTCTTATCATCTGAAGGTGCTTAAAAGAAACGAATCTCCCCGAGGGCCTTAACCAGGTATTATTGCTCTCCCATTTTTCTTTTTTCTATTATGTAAGTTTTACCTTAATTTTTATTTTTAGTAACGTACTTTCAAAACCTTATTTCAAAAACTTCATCATCTTCTTCGATTACAATCAACACTTTTTTTTTTCCTTTCTCATCCATCTCTTCTTCAATCACAAGAGGTATGCAATTGATAGGTGGGTTTATACCACTTCTAAATATAAACCGCAAGTGTACGATATCTAATCAAATAATAAGTATAGAAGTACGAGTATTGAATCAAATGAACTAGAGACTAATATCACAATGACTATGACTAATATTAACTGGACTGTTAATTAGATGATTATTGGAATCCTAATGGTTTTCTTTTCACTTTTCATATATGACATTTCAGTTATAATTCATTATCAAGTAATTCAATTAAATGGATACACAATCACAAAATCACCTATTACTCTTTCTCGAGTTATAAAAGGTTTATTTAGAAAACGCAGGTTTCATCAATCCATCTCAACATGATTTTAGGAATTCATTAACATCAAGATTACTAAGGTTTAATTGGTATATCTTTGTCCAAGTTCTCACCTTAGGCATATGAATCATAATCCGAATGTAGATTTTTTTTCTCAAAGTTAAGTTACAACAATTAAATCAATTGAAAGTTGATCAAGTTAACAAAGGCATTAAACTCAAATTCATCTGCTTCATTAATTGGAAAACCTAATAAAAACCCAACTTTACGTGTATCGAATAAAAATCCCAGTTGGGTATTGAATAAAAATCCTAAGATCTAAAGATTAGTTCATGTTGGGGATGGTTGAAAACAAATCAAAGAGAGAAGAACTTACAAGTTTAGACATGATTTTTCAATTAATATCTAATTTATAAAGAGAACGTTTAATCGAACTCCATTGAATGACGCAACCTTCCCTGTGACGTATGTTGCGGGATTGGTCGTTCGTGTCCTTTTATGGACCGTGGCTTGAACCCGCAGGATAAGTAGCGTAAGCTATTGTTTGCGTCCCTTTAAGCTTCATTCCAACTTAGATTTTCCTCTCGATAGCATCCTTAAAGTTCCAATTCAGATCCTGACTTCCACGCACTCCCAAATCCTTATGAGTTATGAATTGTACGAAAAACTCAGGTTTCGTTTGTTTTCTCTCCAAAATTGACTCATGTCCACAACTCGGAAAGCGGTATAAGAATAGCGTCGAAAATAATGTTACCAACAACAAATATGAACATATGATGACGAAGGTTATACTCATTTGATTAGTACGGAGAAGAGCAATGGGACTAAGATAAGATTTAGGATTCCACTATAGCTAGGGCACGATGTGCCACAAAAGGCACAAAACATGCCTCCTAGGCCATCTCCAACCGAAAGTACTAAATATAGCATTTTCTTTTACGGCAAGACCGGCGCCGGCGGAACTTTGATCCCGAGCTCGAATGTATGTGCCTATGAGAGAAAGAGCTTCGCCACCGGCAAAGGTTGAACCCTAGACTGAGCTCGTCGGGCCAAACCAGTCGCCATTGTTGGGTGAAAGAGAAACGAAATAGGATGAATATGACGGCTTCAATTACTTGTACAAATGCTTTAAGCACTTGTATGATAATTCATAAATACTTTAAAGTACAAAAAAATCTAATAAAATATATTTTCAAAGCTAACTTTATATAAAAATTTCCACGTTGTTTGCCATGTCAACAAATAAAATTGAGTCGTGGTTCAACCGGTTACCCACCTATCTTAACTGTTAGAAACATCATATTTTTTAGGTACTAAAATAAAAGTTTTTTAAAAACACATTTTTCGAAATAAAAAGCACATTAAAGTAGGATACATGAAATTTGCCTTTACATTGGTTATAACTTGAAGGACAAAAAGGACTGGTTTTCAGTCTGCTTATTTTCAACACCTCTCTGAGTTTGTGTTCTACCATACCAACAAATCAATCAAATCCTCCTCTTAAACTATCAACACATCATGATTGTTAACAAAATGTAACCCAAGTACAAATCATATCGACATGTTAGACGGAAAACTTTACTCCTTCATCGTCTGTTGAACTACCCTTGAAGATTGCAAGCTTTCCTTTGTTTTCCAGAACTTTAAGTGCTCTCATTAGAACCATTCGCTCCATTCCATGGATTTCTGTTATTCAAGTTTTCCGTTGAAGAAACCAAAAAGAAAATACCCAGAACCACACAAATGAAAATGCCAACATGCATGAACTCCGATCTTTTAGAACCATTATTGATTTGATTCGTTAGATTCTCTATCTGAAAAGAAATGGTCACGATTTACCTGTTCCACGGGATTCAATCCCTGAACGTATTTCCTCCACGGTCATTACACTCTCCTCTAAGCCATTCTCCTTGACCTAATCAAAGTGTAAGCCAACAGTCGTTAGTAACACAATGGCTACTTTGTGACAAATGTAATGCGTAGCAGGGTTTGCTTTGTTACTCACAAAGCGTAATATAATGTCTGCCCAATCTTTTATTCGATGCCAGAGGATAAGACATTGCCTATGACTCTTGTCCGTCCATTCTGCACGTCCTGTTGATCAAAATCTCATCCAATTCACAAATCTAACAATACAAAAAAAGATCTACTATTTGTTAGAAAATGATCATTCCAAACAATTAGGACAGTATGCCGGTCTTTTCTCTTTTTCCTATCTAAAGTCATGAATTATATAATTATAATAAGAACTGTAGCAAAAAAATGTAATCAAAGACCAAGTAAATAATGTCTTTGATTTATCATCTTCCTATAATTACTACTTTGGATGTGTGACTTGCAAATAGGAACAAAAGTGATGAGGGAAATCAAACCATCCGAGACTAAAGCTGACAGGAAAGCTACTCTTGCTTCATGATTCAGAGATCCTGCACTACCACATTGAAAAGTGATTCAGCAATAAGCAAATCATAAGAGCTGTAGAACAATCATAGAACTAACCTTGTAAAAACACAGTCGATAATTCAAAAATTAAAAATCCCACCTGTGACTTACTAATTCTCTACAATCATTAAAGTTTCAAAGTGACAACTGACGACCATGGCACGTAAAGTTTTCATCTTCAAGATTACAACATGGAAGATTATTACCCATGTATTTTTAATGGATAGTGGTCATGGTTTTTTCTTTGGTATTTAAGGAAAGCGTCAATAATTCACAAATAAGAATGTTCAGAAGATAAAGTAAAGGGCGACCACAACTACACAAGGTTGACATCCTGACAACTAGTCATACAATTTACAAACAAGAAAAAAATAAGAAAACAGGGAAAGAGAGGAAAGGCCCAAAAAGGATATAGCACAAGTGCTTGAAATGCAAATGTAAGTAAAGAGAAAAGAAAGGTATGAATAAGAAAACACACAAAATAGAACTAAAGCATTCTAGCAAAGTATGAGATTAAGTGCAGTCTCATATAGAAATTTATTGTTATTGATGTTATTGTAGGCTGACGACTCAAGGGATGTAAGAAACAATGATTTTAACTACAAAACCAACTTAAAGTTAGTTACTCTCCACGAACATTTTAATAGAATAATCGAGCTACTAAGCAAAAGCTTTATCATCTTATACTGGGAAAAAGCTTAAGATGTGGTATCAAAGGCATTGCCTAAAACAATCCTACCACTGAAAACCAAGTATCATGCCCACAGGAAAAGAAGTGATCTAAATGCAGCAAAAATGGTATTGGTTATCATGCAACATCATCTTTGGGTAAATGCGAAGGAATTATTGACTTTTTGAATCATCATACATGATTTTTCGTTGTAAACTGACTATCATCCTTGCAAAAAGGGGAAAAACATTATGGCTTGCAAGATTGTGTCATTTTGTAGAAATTGTGGAAATGTAAATACACAACAGAAAAAATAATATGCTTGGCATGTAAAAATACATTCCCTAGGACTATTCGGACAACTGGAAGAAGTGAGTGCTTACTTTCGATTGCAGGGTTGGAGAACAGAAGAAAGACTTCTTCCACGTTAATTACAAATATCTTTTGCATCCGACAATAATCAAGAATAAGTTCTTTCCAGAGTTGTATCTGCTTCTCTTGAGTTTCTCTCACAGGCTGCAATCTGATGAAAGATGCATTGTAAATACAAAATTGATCCCAAATAGAGACCAACTCAAGTCTTAAGGGGAAGAAAACAAGAAAAAGTGATTTTGACATGAAAAGGCAAATAACTTAATAATTTTAGAAAGACTTTCTTTTTCAAACAGTCAAGGACTTCCCAAGGATCATCCATCCTAGTACTACTTTCTCTCAAACACACATAGTTTTCATGGAATATGACGTATTCATAAGATTATCATTGAAAGTCGGATTCTTGAAAAAGTTGACTTTGCTCTCATCTTGATATCTTATGTGCAATGGGACTTTGTTGAAAGTTAAAGTTAAGTAGTAGGCAGTTGTTTCAATACTATTTTGGAGAAGATAACAACATCTCAGCTTAGGGGTGCTCAAATTTCCGACCAACCCGATCAACCCGGCCAACCCAACCAGAAAAAATGCAAAAAAACTCAAACCGAGGTATCCCGATACATAATCGATACAAATTTTGCCCAAACCGCATCTATTGGGTTGGAAACGGGTTGAGCCAAAAGTAACCCGACCAACCCGTCAACCTAACGCTTTTTATTTATTTATTTATTTTTATTTATGATTTTAGACTTTTAGATACTCTTCTTTCTATCAATTTTCAAATCTTCCTATCTTAGCCATAGTTTAGATCTATCAACGAGACCACGTCGATTAAAATCGTACGAATCTAACCTTCAAGTTTTTAAAAATCTTCAACATCGATAGAATCAAGAGGCAAGATATACTCTTCGTCTACTCTTCTATTTTCTAATTAGCTTTATTTTTATATTTCCTTTTCGATTTTAATTTTTTCAAACGGAATCACTTGGTTAAATTGTAAAATGTTGTATTAAAGTTTCAACCCGACCAACCCAACCCAACCCGCACGGTTTGGGTTGGGTTGGGTTGAGATTTTCCAAACCGCAAACATTGGGTTGGGTTGTTCAAGTACCTTTAACCCGGCCAACCCAACCCGTGAGCACCCCTATCTCAGCTCATAACGATAATGCTGCATAGATCATAATTCATACCCTTCTGAAATGCCATATTATCAAGTGTGCAAATGAGGCACACTGCATTCATTTCAACATTACAAACTATAACAGATCACATACATTCAGAAGAGTTTAGTATTTAGGAACAAAACAGAACATGAACTTGTTAATTTTTTCGAACTTCAATTTGGGATTTCACTTGCAATAATCATCCGAAAGATCTTCAACTACTTCTACCTTCAATAGACACATAATTTCATAAAAATCTAAAAAGAGGAAACCTGAAAGTCAATCAGGCCTTGCAGGCGATTTAGTTCTAGATATAAACTGCCAAAAAGTGAATCTAACAATACATGATCATGTAGTTTGCAAGAAAAGTAAGCCATTACGTGAAGTAGGGCGGATAATTAAAGAAGTGGGGAAACTTATGATCACCAAGTGTCTGCATTATATTGCACTCCTCCCCCTATGAAGTTTGATCAGAAATGCCTCTGTAATCCTGTAGAGAAGTTAAAGATAATTCTATTTACAATTGAGAGTATATGTAAGATTTCTAAGTTCGTAAGATTTCGAATTCTTCCAATTCTAATTTCACCAACAAAAATTCAATTTCACGAATCAGAACAAGTATTCCATTACCTTATCGATCTAAAAAAGAATCAGAATAGTTAGGAGCTTCCGATTGTTTCAAGCTAGAGATTCTGATTCAGTTGGAAGACGAGCAATTAAACAAATCAATTTGCCCTAATTTTACAGATTTCCTATTAGAAAATCTGTGTATTTTGGTCGTTATACTCGGGTTAAATAGCGACAACCGGGTATGAACTTATCCGCCCCGAAGCTTAGCGGGCATGAGATCCATGAACCCATCCATCCGGTTTCAAACCAAAAAGTCGGTTACTGTACGAATTTTTATTTGGAGTTAATTACAAATTTGATCCCTTTAATTTGTTGGTTTTAACATTTTTTTTGTCACTACAATTTTAAAGATTGGAAAATTGAAAGACAAAATATATATATATATATATAGAGAGAGAGAGAGAGAGAGAGAGAGAGAGATGGCAAGGGCCAACAATGACGATGGGATGTATGAAGAACGGATAATGATGGGTGACAAAGAGTGGCGAGGAGGAGCAATGTCGTATGCAAGAGATTTGAATGACGTAGGGTTTGAGAACGTTTTTTTTACTATAAAATCTTCTTAGCCAATTACAGACATGTAGCTTTTTTGGGTTAAAAGAATTTAAGTAACCAATTTTTTAAAACTTGATGATTTATTTATTTCAAAAAAATGTTCAAAATATTAATCATTCAAAATGAGAAATTTCAATAGCTTTTAATCCAACAAATATTTCAAGCACTTAATTATTCGAAATAAAAAAGTTTTTCGGGTTTTTCTAAACTTTTTCTTCTTTTTGTTCTACGTTCTTGTATTAGGGGTTGTTTGACCATTGCTGAATGATTTGGCACAAAATGAATAAGTCGTCAGAATAATTGAAACTCTTATTTTATAGTGAAAAATGAAATATGGTTGTTTAGTAATTGTTCATGATAAAATTAGATAGCTAAATGGTTAAGGGATAGGCAAGATATACTATTATTCGGATGGTTTTAGAACTATTAAGAAACATAGGGGCTGTTTGGCAGTTGTTGAATGGTTTAGTGCAAAATGATTAAGTGGTCTGAATGATTAAGAGGTTTTTATGATATTGTGTAAAATGAAATATGGTTGTTTGCTAATTGTTCATAATGAAATCAGGGCTCTTAATGGTTAAGGGAGGGTCAGGATACTAAGGTGTCGTTTGTTTTTTAAGAGGTCTAAAGTATGAAGTCTTATTTTAGTTATGATTAATAAGAGGTGGTATGTAAAAAAGTCTGAATGATTCATACTTAAGAGCTACTAAGAGGTTTTTTTTTTAAAAACAAACAACCATTAAATCATTAACAGGATTTTGGAACCATTAAGAGACAACCTTTTTTTTTGCCAAACAAGATTTACCTCTTAATGATTCAGAGTTTGCCTCTTAATGGAACCATTAAGAGGTAAACAAACAGCCCCATACTCTTTTTTTGTCAAACAAGATTTACCTTTTAGTGATTATTAAGAGGTAAACAAACATCTTATTTAAAAAAAAAAAAAAAAAAAAGACAAAAAGAAGCTGAACCATTCAGCTGAAAGACGCTGAGGGGTCTGGTTTGGTTGGGAAGCATTTGTTGGCGCCACACAAACTTGATCTCAATTCTCAACGAAATAACCTATCTCATTTCAGGTCATCACACTCGACGTTCGTTAAAGATTAAAACCCTAACAATTTCACCATTGAAACCTTGATTTATGTTCTTCAATGGCAATCCTAGTTCAAGAATTAACTCAATTATCTTCCCCCAATCGCAGAACCACAAAAGAATCATCAATAACTGGGACAATCAACCCACTTTCCCTACTGCCCAAATCCACCTCTTTGAAAGAAATAAAGCAGATTCAAGCTTATTCCATAAAGACCCACCTCCATAACAACATGTTTTGGGTCACCAAGGTGATCAATCAATGCACACTTGACCCTACACCTTCCTCAATGAACCATGCCCACCACCTGTTCGACCAAATCCCTCACCCAGACATTATCCTCTTCAACTTCATGGCCCGTGGCTATTCCCGTAGTTACGCCCCGCTTCAAGCGATCCTGCTTTTCGTGAGAGTTGTATCTTTAGGTCTTGTACCGGATAACTACACTTTCCCATCTCTCCTCAAGGCCTGTGCCATTGCTAAAGCTTTACAAGAAGGTAAACAATTGCATTCCCTTGCCATTAAACATGGTCTTAATCAAAGTCCATATCTCTATCCTGCTCTAATTAACATGTATACCAAGTGCGACAACATGGGCTCAGCTCGGTTTGTGTTTGATCGGATCGAAGAACCGTGTGCGGTAACTTATAACGCAATCATAACAGGTTACATCCGAAATAGCCGCCCGAATGATGCCTTGTTAATGTTTCTTCAAATGCAAAGTAGAACCCTGAAGCCCACTGATGTCACCATGCTCAGTGTTCTTTCGGCTTGCGCGTTATTAGGAGCATTGGACACCGGAAAATGGGTGCATGAATACATCAAGGCTAACGGGTTTGACCAATACGTAAAAGTCAACACGACACTCATCGATATGTACTCGAAATGTGGTAGTTTAGATGATGCGGTTTCAGTGTTTGAGAACATGGGTTTTAGAGATACGCAAGCATGGTCGGCGATGATCATGGCGTACGCCGTTCATGGCCATGGTCACGAAGCCATATCTCTGTTCGAAAAGATGAGAAGAGAACGAGTCGAGCCAGATGAAATTACGCTTTTGGGTCTTCTATACGCTTGCAATCATGCTGGACTAGTTCACGAAAGCTTGACGTATCTTCGTGGTATGAGGGACAAATACGGGATTTCACCTGGGATCAAGCATTACGGGTGTGTGTTAGATGCGTTAGGCCGATCGGGATTGCTAGAAGATGCATACAACTTCATAGATGAAATCCCGATCAAACCAACGCCTATACTTTGGAGAACACTGTTATCTGCTTGTAGCAGCCATGGAAATCTTGAACTCGGGAGGAGGGTGCTAACACGAATCTTCGAGCTCGACCAATCTCACGGGGGTGATTACGTCATTTTCGCCAACATGTGTGCGAGAGCTGGAAAACAAGAAGATGCTATCTACACGAGAAGACTGATGAAAGATCGCGGGGTGGTCAAGGTGCCAGGTTGTAGCGTGATAGAGGTCAAGAATCAAGTGCACGAATTCTTTTCGGGCGATGGGACTCGGATCGGTCATCGAGAGCTTCATTTGGCGGCCGATAAGTTGTTTGAGGAATTGAAGTTGGTCGGTTATGAACCCGATGTTTCTTTAGTGGTTCATCCGGATATGAATGATGACCAGAAAGAAGTTAGCCTCCGGTACCATAGTGAAAAACTAGCGATCACTTTTGGGCTTCTGAATACCGCACCCGGGGAAACCATTCGGGTCGCGAAGAATGTGAGGATATGCGGAGATTGTCATTCTGCGTGTAAATTGTTAGCGCTCGTTTGTGATCGGGAAATATTTGTTAGAGATATGCATCGGTTTCATCACTTTGCGAAAGGGAAGTGTTCTTGTGGTGATTATTGGTAATACTGATCGTTAGAGTTTCACATCAGCTAAACTTGAATCTTTTTGTTTCAATATGCGCTGGAACCTTCATTTCTTTCGAATACTTTTTAAGAGAGTAATCTGATGAGATTCAACTTCTCACACTGATAGATTTTGACTCGTAAGTCTAACCTGTTGGATCGGACTGATTTGATTCGATTTTAAAATGAATTTAACCGATCAATATGATTTTGTGTATAACGAAATAATAATGCAATTTTATTTGTGATGGAAAGGGGATGATCAATATGTTTGTACCTTTAATTTTAGAGTTTTGATAAATTATTAATTTTATTTTGTAACGGAAAATGTAAATCATGAAAACAAACCACGCAAACGCTGGCCGGTCTAGATTGGATCTAAATTTACATTTTTTTAATTAAAACTTTTATTTTTCCTTTGAGATTATTAAAGTTTACAAAAAAAATGTTAAATATGTCACCTTTTTTTTTTTTTTCTGTTTTTAAATTGGGCGTCGTCTTCATTCACTCTGTGAAAACCTTATTCCAGTGTGAAGGGTGAAATGGAACTCACGAAATATAGGCTATGTTTGGCAAACTAACTGGTAGTTAATAAGCTAGCTTTTTAAAACGTTACTATGAGTAGTTTTTCAATAAACTAACTTAGACCATCTCCAAAATGGGGATTTTGACCATTGTTTTGCTCCAACAGATTCTCCAAATCTTTCTCCAAAATGAAGAAAGTAGGAGAGGGGTGTATTTTTCTCCAAATTTGAAGAAGTCTCCAAAAATAATTACCATGAGAAAGAAATTGTTTTTTATCATATTCCACTAATAAGAAATCTTGAAATAAAATGTGTAGGAAAGAGAAATAATAAGAGAGAGTGTATTTTTCTCCAAATAAAATGATCGATTGTTTGTCTCTGCAAATTTTGGGTTTCCCTCCATCATTTTCATCACCAAACATAAGTTTGATTCGCTAGATTCAAGTATAAACTTGAATTTGATTGTTGCATCCTCTAGATGAACGCTATACCGATGAAAATTCTATTTTAGGACACTGGGTACGTTCAAGCATCAATCAATTTCTATACATCTACAAGAATAGGCTTTATCAAGTATGAAATTTTGATTAGATTTAATTTCAATTGATTATTTGTTGTTTGTTTGTTTACACTATAGACTTTACACAGGAATTTCAATTTTCTGCATTTTCTTTATTTGTATATACACATCTTTTGAACAAGTAATTGATTACTCCTAACATTTATATCGAAGACAAGAAGAGTCGTTAGAAAAAAATAATGCACAACAAAAACCGATCGAACCAAATCAAAGTAGATTATTTATGGCGGTTTGAAAAGTTTAAAAAATAAACTAACCTCACATATTAGTCATTTTTAGACCTTTTCATTTAACAATTTAACCGACCAAAAGGTCTTTTTACACATACACCCTATATATGTATATTATTTTTTATATCTAGTCTGTAGTTGAATAGTTGTATGTTTTTAGTTTTTATTATTTCATGATTTTAAATAGCGATTATCATCATCATTCATGCATTTTAAGCCATACTAGTTGTGTACCCGCGCGATGCAGCGCGGGTGAATCACAATACTAAAGCAATAACTTAGTCCTCGACCAGATGAATATAAAGCTCTCGGTTATTTGGGAGCTCGTATTCAATCACCAGATAAACCTAAAACAAGGCAGAAAAGATCATATGAAGGTTTAACAAATTAGGTTCATTATTGTACCAAAATCAAAATAAAAAAACTTACCTTGATTTGGGAGCGTCTTCTTGACAATGGAGAAAACAAAACTTCCCAAGTTGAATTATACACAAATATTTCTTGGGAACATCTCTATAAATCTGTCTTGGAAGCAATTGAGACATGAAATTGGGGAGAGGAAAATCTTGATCAATGAAAAAAAACATCTAAACCGGTGGTAGGGTTAAAAGCAAAAGGAAAAAACAATTTAGGACGAAAGAAAGTTGGGAGCTAAAAATAGGCATTAACAAACTTTTTTGGAACAAAAGAGATTTTGAAACCTCCCAACTTTTATTGTTGCTGTGAAGTTGACAATTGAGGATGCTCCGAGCATAGCATTAGGAAAAAAGCAAGAGAGAAAGTTGGAGCTTAAAATACGGTAGGAATAATTTTTTCAAGAAAGAAAGTCTGACGCTTCCTTATTTTGTGGTGGTTGTAGGGATTAAGGAGTCATTTACCCAAATGCTTACCCGGTAAGCGCTTACAGATAAAACTCGACAAATTAACTTACTTTATCGGGTAAAATTGTGATCATCACAATGGTATCGTATATAACAATTTACCCCGTAAGCTGTTACCCGGGTAAGAGTTGTCACTCTCACTTACCGGGTAAGACTCTCCATCCTTATCACCGCTCTTACCGGATAAGATTCTATGCTCTTGCCATGTCCATCTGGTAAGGTAAATGCCTTGGTAAGCACTTACCGGATAAGTGTTTAATAAACGACCCTTAAAACGTAGTACAGTGACATGTAGGTAATACATTAGCAAAGCCAAGGAACTTAAAGTCTTAAACCACTAAAAACATCAAGTAAAACAAAAACAAATCCAAATAATACGATTATCAGCTTAAGAATACATGTCTTTAGTTTAAAAATGTAGGCAGGCATCACAAAACAACATGAGAGATTTGTAGAATTAGCTTAAATGAGAAACACTTTAATGGTGAGGATAATTCTATTTCTCTCTCTCTCTCTAAAAGCTTTTTTTGAAAGGGAGGTGGGAAGGACTTTGGAGTCATCCATTAAGTTTTGTAGCCATCCTCTGGGTTGTTATCTATGTTCTTGATAGTATCTTTAACATCTGTTTCTCAATTGGTTTTATGGTTTTTTTTAATATATCATGTCCCATTAGATTTTCTTTGGATTTTTGTGTTCCCCAAAACCCACTTGAATTTACTCTTATTTAGGGTCGTTTACCCAAATGCTTATCCTGTAAGCTCTTACCGGCTCATTTACCTTACTGGATGAACATGGCAAGGGCCAAGAATCTTACCTGGTAAGAGTGATGATAAAGATGGAGAGTCTTCCCGGTAAGCGCTTACCCGGGTAAATTGTTGCATATGATATCATTTTAATGGACTACAATCTTACCTGATAAAGTAAGTTATAGTGTTCGAATCTTACCGAACAACCCCTTATTTCATCGAGTAAGATTGTAATCTATCAGTAAGTGCACCCTCACAGCCTCACGTACCGGTTAGACTCTCTATTCTTATCATCGCTCTTACAAGGTAAGATTCTCGGCCTTTGTCATGTTCATCCGATAAGGTAAATGACTCGATAAGAGCTTGGAAGGTAAGCGTTTAGCTTCTAACCAGCAATATACTTATCTTGAACTAATTAAAGGGCCTGCAATCTTGAATATACTTATCAACTATGTAGTTTCTAACCTGCAATATTCTTTGCTTTTAACCAACAATATTCTCCCCTAACCACAAGGGCTGTGGTGTGGTGGTAAAGGCTTGGGGAGTTCATAGCGCTCAACCCGGGTTCGAGCCCCACTAGCAGCACTTGTGGCCACTGAGGATAAACTCAGGGCTGCACGCTTTAGCAGCTAGGCCAAAGGCCCTATTTTCCAGGGATTAGTCTAGGCCATAGGCCCAGGATACCCTTTCCAAAAAATATTCTCCCCTTCTCTTGAATGTTTCACTTACGAAACATCTTCCTTGTTCTCCATCTATATCAACAAAAGAAATTTACAATCGTCAACAAGCCTTAGCATCCATGTATTTTAGCCTTGGTAACCTAACTCAAGTTATTAACTTGAAACCAACAAAATAACGGTGTCATAACAGTACCTTAGATGCAACACCACTTCATTTTGGACATCCTTTTTTTAATCAAAAAGCTAATAATTTGTCGACATTTATCCTTCCTCACACCATCAAAATCATTTATCACCACAAAGCTAATAACATGGTGCAAATGCAAAGGCTAATGAAAAGAAAAACAAAGTAATTTGATTGCCATAAAGCATCTTTGATTATCAACTTCAGACCAACCACCAGTTCCAACACAATGACCGTATAAGATCAAAAATCCTATAAATAACAAAACAACAAAAACACAAAAAGGCAAAGATAGAACATCACCAAAACATAGAACTTGAAATGCAGGGACGCGGCTGACAGAAATAAGTAAAACCATCCTGCAAAATTATCAATAAAAGCAGCAACAAAAGAACAAAAGGGTTAAGTTATTATCAAATTTCAAACACGGTGCAAATGCAAAGAGTAGATTAAATCATATTTCAAACGTTCTAGCTATAAAGCAAAAAGAGTAACTGATTTGTGATAGATCAGGGGCCTTAGATTACATATCCTCTTGGCTTAAATTTTAACTAAGATCAACTACTAATTATTCAACACATTAAAGTAATGTAAAAGTAGTAGGTTCTATGAGTAAAATGAGGAATCGTCAAAAGGAAAAGTAAAGAAAATAAAACTACAAACAGATGGGTGTGGGAATGTTAGAACAATTAATAAAGATATAAACCAAAATTGCCAACAACAGAATTGAGATGCCAACCTATGGCTTATAGCATCATTCCAAAATGGTTCATACTAACTCATAACCATGAATTACTAACAAAGAATAATATAATCATCTGTTCATAATACATTTTACAAAGCAAATAGGTGAAACAATAACCCTTAAGTCAATGAGATCAGTTTTGGTGGTTTAAGCAAAAACAAAATTTCATAAAAGTTAAAACAAGCCAATCCTAAAAATTAATGGGTGGTGACCAAAACAAGCCAATCTTACATTTTATGTTTAGATTATAAGCATGTGTAGTTGTTTTGTATTTACTTCCTTCATAATAAGAAGGATGGGCATGAATTACTCTTATTGTATGCAAGTATGTTCAAATGTGCTATAATAGGTTGTATGAAAGAGGGCTTCAAATACATTCAAACAAAGAACAAAAAATTAATGTTTTAAAACCCGGTTTTTTGGTTGACCTGATGTGGTGACCGGGTCACGGTTCAAGCACCGGGTCAACCAAATACATTGAAAAAGCACACATAAGCATAAGTTTTTCATCAATTCAAATACATCAAAATGAAACATTGCGATTTTTTTGATAAAACCGGTTCAACCACCGATTCAACCGATTTTTTATTTGTGCTTTATAATACAGTATAGATGAGAAGATATCGACTAATAATCAATTCCTTAATTAAAAAAAATAGAATTTTTAGGAAAAAAATTGAAATCAAAATTTGTATCCGACCGTGTTCATGTTTCTTTTAAATTTATTATTACTAATGATTACTTGTAAAAGATGAGTTTAAAATTTCCGGTCTCTAGCAATTACGAATAATAACATCTGTAACATTATCATCCCTAAGGGTGCGTTTGGTTTGCAGACTGAATGGGACGGGACAGGACAAAAACTCACTGTCCCATGTTTGGCGTGACATGGGACAGGACAAAAATTCACTGTCCCACGTTTGGCGCAACATGAGACAGGGACAAAGACCGGACAGGGTGGGACAAGATGGGACAAAAAATGGTATTTTCTTGTTCCACCAAAATAGGTGGAACAACATGGGACAAAAGTGAGACAAAAACTAAAAATCATTGATTTACCGCTATTTGATGTATAATCCTAATATGATATTAGTCTTAAGGGTCACCACTACCCATCGCCGCCATTACCACCATCGGCGGCCACCAGTAGCCACCGCCAACCACTATCGGTCACCTCTACCTATTTCTCCACCATAACAACCTCATCCACCACCTCCACAACCATCGGCCATCGCCACCACCACTGCCATCGTCGACCACCTCCACTAACACCGATCACCACCACCTTTGGTCGCCACCACCATCAACGGCCACCGGTAGCCAACACTAACCATCGTCGACCACTTCCACCTTTTCCTTCACCACTACAACTTTCTCCACCACATCCACAACCACTGCCTATCGCCACCTCCACCGATCACCACCACCCATTGCCGCCGCCACCACCGACCCTTACCGCCAACTACCGTCGGTGACCTCCGCCTCTTCCTCCACTACAATAACCTCTATTACCCCTGTCCACTGCCACCACCACTACCATCGTCGGTCACCTATACCTCCACCACATCAACCATAACAACCACCTGCACCACCACCATCCACTATCTTTCACGTTCTTCACAACTACCGTCCTTCACGGGCCACCCATCGCATTTATCTTTACATGTCGCTGCAACTATGCATCCACCAATTCATTAAGATCGTCCTAATTGAATCAATTATTATATTTTTTATATGAATCAAATTTTTTCGAACTACCATCAATTATTTCAGATTCTTCATTCAAATTTCCTACCCTTGTTTTTCTATGTATTTATATGTATGAAAATCGTTTAAAAAATAAAAATGTTTTTTAATTAAATTATTTAAAGATATATTTTATTTGTGTTATTTATAACTATTATATGATATATAAAATCATCAAAAAACTTTTAGGGAAATTTGTTCAGTCATGTCCTATCCAGTCCTAGCCATACCAAACACAAGACAGACATTTGTATTGTTCTGTCCAGTCTCGTCCAATCCTGTCATAGCCTCTTGTTCTGTCCTGTCCAGTTCTGTCATGTCCTGTCCCGTCCAATCATGTCTGCGTACCAAACGCTACCTAAAGACAGAATGCATCAGTTCTATCTCCGTCACGCCACAACTATGAGTTTTTAAAAAAAATAGCAAACAAATCTTATATGCAACCAAGAAACGTACCAATTCTCTAGGATTGGGTTATTGTTTAGCCAGAGAGCTCTAAGGTGTTTAAACTTCACAATTTCCTTGGTAATTGTCTCAGCCACACAGACTAAGTGCAACCAAATCCTACAGAATGTAAGCAGCAAAAAAGCAAAAAACTGTTCTCTCAATAATCAAGGCAGAACTCTCGAATAAGCATAGAAAGAAAAAGCATTAACAAAGATTCAATATTTAAATTGAACACAATACCTGTTGAACAAAATGCATAGGAGTATTAAACTTTATGCTTAATGGATTGAGACCAACAAGCATTTTTCTAAGAAATTCCACATCAAGAAACCAAGAGAACGTGCCTCCTGCAATTAAAACAAACTAAGCATAAACACATAGGATGTAAGTGTAGATGTGATGGTCTGATTTAATCTGGAAATACCTGTGTATCAGACATATGAAAGGGGATACAAATCTACACAAAGATTCAACCTCAGCAACCAATAGAAGACGCTAGCAGAATGAGTTAGAGCATTATACCCGACCTGCAAGAACAATTTCAATATCAATAACCTTATTCTCTAAATCGAACTTCGAATTGAACAAATAACTTACACAGGATCCGAGTTCGAGAGATCTACAGACGACAACAGTGCTGAGAAGAACCACCACAATCGACTCATTTTGATCTTCAGAAACATCGAGGAGTTGAAATTTTTTTAGCAGTAATCGATGGGAAAAGTTTTGAGTGGCGATAGATGGGAAATTTTTTTGAGCGACGATAGATGAGAGGATGAGCGGAGGATGGGAAAATTAGGGTTAAAAGCGTTGAAAGTAGTACATTATGCTTTATTAGTTGATTTTTAAGAGATTTTAAGAAGATAGCTTTAAATAATAGTACATAAGGCTTAGTGAGTTGTAATTAAGAGTTTTTTATCTCTTTTTTATAATATAGTATAGATTTGAATTAGTTATATTAGTTCATAGCCAAAACCTCTGTCACACCAAACCCGCATTTTGTGATCCGACTTAGGGGTTGTTTGTTTACCTCTTAATGGTTCCATTAAGAGGCAACCTCTGAATCGTTAAGAGGTAATTCTTGTTTGGCAGAAAAATTGTCTGCCTCTTAATGGTTCCAAAACCCTCTGAATTATTTTGTATCCAGACCTTCCCTTAACCATTAAGAGTCCTGATTTCATTTTGAACAATTAAAAAACAATCGTATTTCATTTTGCACTATATCATAAGAGCCTCTTAATCATTCTGACCACTTAATCATTCTACACTAAACCATTCAGCAACTGCCAAACAGCCCCTTAGTCACTTCATGACCTCTTTGTGTATTTCCCATGTTTTTTTTATAATAAAAAGTGATCTATAATCCATCGTTTAAGATACAAAGAAGGCACACTATGCTTGTGTGTAAATGTATTTTAGATATTTTGAGGGAAAAAAATTCAACAAATAAACTAGCGGTGGGTTCATTAAAGTGTAACACCCTAAAATTTGGAGTAAATTTAAAATTTGAAAATTCGGCAATATGACGTCTAAAATTGGATGAAACCACCTAAACGTGTAAATGTATAATAGCGTTTACAAAACCTGTATAAGAATATTTAAATTGACAACAAACTAATCTAAACATTAAACATCTAGATTATAAAGGTTGTCAACCCAAATTCCCAAAATGCTATAATCATTTGTACGCCATGACTCCAAAAGTATCTATCATCCAAAAAATGCCTCAATGACCCACGCTCATCCCTCAAACCTTGGGCGACCCGCCACTAAGGGAACCTGTTATACACGTCATTTGAGAAAAAAAATGTTAAGTTTAACGCCTAATGAGAACATACAGTTTATATCAAAGATTTAGAAATGATTTAAATGAAACAATAAGTAATCTTTCAAGGAGTTGGGTTTATAATTGTAACAATAACCATATAAGGACCTTTCCGTCAAAAATACATTTTGCGATGACAGGGGGAAACCTGATTTCCAAGGATGGTGGTGGAACACAAAAGTAAGCCACTTTCCAAGTTACTGAGTTCACCATACTAGGATCAAGGCCACGAACTCGCCGGCTCGTACTCAGATGTAGGGGAGGGCACCCAATAATTCTAGTCATACTCATTTACTAGGATTTACATTTACGACCCACGGCTAGTATTCAGTCCCACATAACTGTACCAAGTTGTCTTCCTAGGGTCCAATGTCTCAACTAGATACAAACGGGGATTTACCCAAAATTAACTTGACTCTTTACATATGGATCCACTAGTAACAGTCTAACGCTTGTCACAGTTACACTTATGACTGCAAATCATGTCTTGCCTGAGTGGTAACCTGAATCTCGGTAATACCCCGGGGGGGACTATGGATGGTATCCCAGTCTACCCGGGTTCGAGTCTAGGGGGAAGCTTTGGGCGCATGAGAAGCATCCCAGCCTCTGGGTCGGCCTTCGGGTCCAGGTTTTTGGGCAACCAGTCTATGGGTTGCGGGTTCGGTCCTTGGGCCGGGCTTAGTCAGCGCCTGGACGGGTCCCGTCCAAAAGGCTGGGTTGGGTCGCCGTGGATTAGTCAGTACTGCCCTCGGATGCCCGGATACCGCGGGAACGTGTGTGTGCGTGTTATCTGTCGTTCAAAAAAAAAGTTACACTTGTGACTAGAACTATAATCACATGTATAGTTCATGTAAATGTTTCCATAAAATAGCTTACTCGCTTTCATAAAAGTCGGTCCACCATTTGTTATAAACTTGGCATTATTTAACATTAAAACCAACCACCATTCATAAGTTCCATTTTCTCAAAAATACTTTCATCAAAAGAGCTTCATAATATAGTGAAAATCATGAATATGGCTAAAATGCCTTTAATTAGATTTTTACCCAACAATATGTAAAGACAACCACATTTTATAGTTCAAGACATGGAATATTGCATCATATCTCAATATAGTGAGAAACCTTAAAAATCTCCAAAAGCAAAGTTAGGCCAAAAATCACTTTATACAAGAACAAGTAAACAAGGAGATGATTAGGAGCCTAAAATCATGGTTTTGACATGTATAAGGTTTTAAAGGTTGAGAATGTACTCACAATGTGGGTTTTGCCAAAATCCTAGCGAACCCTAGGAGTAGAAGATTGAGTATTGCACTTGGAGATGAAGAATCCTCACAATAAAACCTTATGACCACCTAATCAACAACCATTAATGACGCAGCGTAGGTTTGCGGAAGGATCGACAAGCGTCTAAACCCTTTTGATAACGAGATTACAAATTGTAAAACTCGAGAAATTAAGAGAAAACTCTTAAAAGCTGAACTTTTATTGAATGATAACTTGATTAACAATGAAAACAATAAACCTATTTATAGCTAAACTAACTAAGAAATAATTATAGAAATTAGAACTATCCTAATTATAAACTAACTACGAAGCTATTTAAATAACTAATAAAAGGAAACTAAATAATCCTAAATTATTATCTAATATATTAAAACTAATCCTAGAAAAGATAATTAATAAAGATAATTCAAAAAGGAATTTAAAGATAAAGTAAATTATAAATTAAAGACTTCCAATTGATTAAGGATGCATGGTCACGTGAGTTGGAAAATTTCTTTGGAACACCAACAGTGTGTTTCGCGGGTATTGTAGCGGCTTAGGACACATCAAAATCGCATGGAAGGGAAACAAGCCGCATGACACCCGCTTACTCGTCTGTTTGTATATTCCGACTTGTTCTTCGATTTCCGTTACAATCCTTTTTATACTCGGTGCTTTATATTTGCCTCTTTTTCGATACCAAATTCCGATCCTCTTTCGAGCTCGTTTTTCTATTCGATCTCGATTTCCCATTTTCCAACTATTATTAAAAATCCTTATTAACACTCGAATTCTCCCTGTATCAATTAATGAGGTCAAGGATGAGTAGCTAGGAGTAATGAATGAAGATGGTTGATAAGGGAGGGAACTTACCAAACATCTGGAGAGAAATCGACCAAAGGGTTGCTCAAATCAGATGGAATGAGCTAAAACCCGTAAATGGCCCTTTTTATACTCTCAGCACCTTTCGGTGACTATGACACGCGACAGTGACGTTGGACGTTGGTCATTGTCGCACGGTCACTATGCCTCTCGGTACCATGGTCACGACTATGACACGCGATTGTGACACTGGTCATAGTCGTGCGGATGGTCGCGACTATGACACGCGACAGTGACACTGGTCATAGTCGGTGGTCATTGTCGCACGGCCACCATGCCTCTCGGCACCATGGTCGCGACTATGTCACACGACAGTGACACTGGTCATAGTCGTTGGTCATTGTCGCGCGGATGGCCGCAACTATGACACGCAACGGTGACACTGGTAATTGTCGCACGGTCACCATGCCTCTCAGTACCATGGTCACGACAGTGGCACTGGTCATGGTCGTTGTCATTGTCGCCTGGATGGTACCGCAAGGCCTCCTCCACCCGTAGTTGTGCCCCGGGACCTTGACACTCTGTCATAGTCGCGGGTACAGTCGCATGACTGACTCGAGGCCCGTTTTCGATTTTCAACGATGATTTAACCACTCGAATTACCTTCAGTTAATGCATAGAGGGTAAGGATTCTCTCTGATCCCAAACATAAATTTAATTCGAGTCCTAATGCACAAGAAAGAGAAGTAAGATTCCGAGAATTACTTACCGAAATCCCCTGGTGTTACATAAAGAGTGCGAAATTTGTACACAAATACGAAAATAAACATATGATCATATATGTGTTAGTAGACAAAATATTTAACACATTATAATGATATTTGATTGATGGGTTAAGTTCCGGTGAGAAGTTGAGTTAACGTGAGAAGCATCAGAAGTGGTTACCAACAGTTGGATGCACATTAGGATGAGATGCACCAGATCAATCCCGTATCAAGCGAGATTCACGGGTGGGCTTGAGATTAAAAGTGATCAACGCTTCAAATCAACTTCTCTCTCTTCTCACGTAACTCAATTTCTCACGCAATCTTTCACCTTTGATTGATATATTAAATAAAACAATTAAAAAAATTTGTTAATCCCTTTGGAGACCATCAATGTACTATGTATAGCTAAGTTGCGTTTAGCCATGAAAGATTGAAAGGAGAAAAAGCCACTAGACTTCGATATCGGTTACAACAGTGTTAATTGTCAAAGTCCCTACTTTATAATATGTGGTAACAATTAACAAAACAAGATAAATGAATACTCTTGACAAGGAGTAAAACCAATTCGTGCAACACCAATAATACCATAGTTATATCTACGTAACAGTGTGTAGGCCACTCACTGCTTTGTAGAAAGTGTTGAAGAATGTAAACATCTTGATGATTAAAAAGTTTGTCAATAAGTTGCAATCTAGCATGAGAAATTAGGCAACTACTGACTTCATGTAGAATACAGTTTAGGAAAAATCAATTAACATAAATCACAACTGATCTATTACGAAACCAACTTTAACTAGTCGTAACAGAACTAAGATGTGAATCACATCATCACATGTATCAGTTTGAAAATGATCTTGATTTGTTTATGAACTCAATTTGATTATGTATTCCTTATAGTGTCTTCACAAACTTCATTATTGATGTAGACATCTTGTCCTCCTCAACTTTATATTTCATAATATTGAGAAATTAACCAAATATATAAAGTCAAATTAAAAATATTGTTAAAAATACAACATATATTTTATATTGTTTTTAAATAAATATATTTATATTTGAAATAAATCTAATATGAATTTTTGTGTGAACCACCCGTCCAAAATACATAAATATTTGTTGACATCGAAGTCGACAAGCAAACTATATGCTTTTCCATGCTAGTAGGAGCTATGTTTTAAGCAAATTCATTTATTTACAAATCATAGTATTTTTTTTAAAAATTCGATAACATTGTAAAAGGCCGTTTGGTTGTTTTTCCGTTAATTTTTGTATGTATAAAGTTGACTGTGAGTATAGATTTGATGAGTTTTTGTTTGGGTGTGTTTTTTTATAGATGAAATGTACGTGTTTTTTAATTGAGAGGAACATGTTTGGAAAAACTTGGTTTTCTACATAAAGTTCATCCTAAAAGCTTACCGAATAAGTCATATATAACTGACTAATAAGATGTGAGTTCTATTAAGGTGCCGTTTGTTTTTTAAGAAGTCTGAAGTCTTATTTTACTTCTGATTAATAAGAGGTGGTGTTGAAGTCTGAAATCTGAATCAACAAGACCGTATGTTTCTGTAACGTCTAGAGACGCCTTCAGAGAAAGAAGAGCATAGGAACTGAGGTGGCTATAAGAGGTTTTAATAAGTTAGATCAACACTTTTTATTTCAAACGTATTTAAGAGTTAAGAGGTTCTGAAATCTGAAAAAAAAACAATCTAAATATAAGAAGGTCTGAACGATTTAGGGATGTTTGTTTACCTCTTAATGGTTCAATTAAGAGACAGCCTCTGAATCATTAAGAGGTGAATCTTATTTGGCAAAAAAAAAATTCTGCCACTTAATGGTTCCAAAAAACACTTAATAGTTTTGTATCTTGGATCTCCCTTAACCATTCAGCGCCCTGATTTCATTATGAACAATTACCAAACAACCATATTTCATTTTGTAATATATCAAAAGAGTCTCTTAATCATTCTACATCAAACCATTCAGCAACTGCCAAACAGCCCCTTAGTTTTAAGAGTCATTAAGAATTTTTTTTTAAAACAAACAACCCTAAGAATCAGGGACGGATCCATAAACTTTTTGCATACGGTGGCACCATTTTTTATACGGTTTTATTGATGTGTCTTCATTTTTTTACCAACGTTCAATATCGTCCAATGTGTTTTTAGCTTAATTCTGCCGTTTCGAGGGATTTTTAAAGTTTTTTGCTTGATTTTGAGGGATTTTTAAGTTTTTTTTTTATCGATTTGAGAGTCTTTTTCGGTATTTTTGGTTGATTTTCAAGAGATTTTTTTCGGTATTTTTGGTTGATTTCAAGAGTTTTTTTAGGGATTACGAGGTAGGTTGCATTTCTAAAATAATACGGTTGCACATTCTAAAACGATACGGTTGCACCTTTCACAAACCTAAATTTTTCTATCTTACGGCAGAGAAACAATACGGTGACACGTGCCACCGTATGCACCTAAGTAAATCCGTCCCTGCTAAGAATAGTATAAGTTACATAATTATTTTCGTTGAAAAAACATCAATTACAAAAATAAATATGTTTAAACGTAAATAAATTTTGTGTCTCAATTATGGTACCTACAACTAGGAGATGTCCCCGCCGAGCATTTTGGACGAATATCCCTTCACAAAATGCTCTCTTTCGTCCACACCTAGATTAGATGTCAATGATGGTGTTTGAGTGTCATTTTTAATGTTGTTTTAAAACAATTTTTTTTATTAAGTTTAAACTCTCAATTCTCGTGATGATTATAAATATTAGAAACTGTTTTAAATATATTAATCGTAATACAATTTATGTATGCTTATCAGGGGTGGATATATCATGTCCGAGTGGGATCCTGTGTATCCGTTCAATTGAACTTCACATGTAAACTTTTTTTGGGGTATGAATGTACACTCGCTAAACTTTGAGCGATACAAGGAAAATCAACCAAAAAGTTGAAAAGGTTATTCGAAATTAACCAAAAACTTTAAAAAAAATCCCTCTATTCGGTGGAATTCGATTAAAAACACATCGGACTACTTTACAGGTCTTTGATCCATTTTAAAGATGTACCTGCTCGATAAAAATTTTGGTTCCACCACTAATACCTATAACTTTATTTGCAAAAAGAAAGCAGTGTTGTAAGACTATCCGCAATACCGTTGTAACAAAAAAAAATTCATGGCCATTTGGAGGCGATAAAATAAAACGGTTTCTTTCATTACAACTTATTTATTTTATAGAGAATAGTATGTAGTTATTTAATTCTTAGACATGGAAATTCATTAATCTAATACTAATAAAAAAATTAACCATTTAATTGGTATATAGTTAAATTTATTGGTTTAATTAGTTTAATTTTATCTAATAAAGTATTGTGATTTAATTTCTTTTGTTTTATTTTTGTGATATTTGTTTTGATTTTTATTTATTTATTTATATCCATTAACAAGTTGTGAAGAACTATGTTTTGAAGATTACAACATAATTATATTATTAAAAATATTTAATAGATTTAATAATATCAAATAAATTATATCAAATGATAATAATTAGTTTTATAGGAGGAAACAACAATAGAAAAACAAATTTTCTCACTTGGAGCATCTCCAACAAACTCTCTAAAAATAGAGAAAATGAAGATTTTGGTAATAATTTTACTCCAACATATTTTCTAAAATGGATAAAGTATACATGTGAAATTCTTTAATTTAAGATAATTGCTCAAAAACGATTACTATGACTATGAGAGAGAAACATTTTTTTTATATTTAACCAATAAAAAACTTGAAATTAAATGTTTAAGAGAAAAAAAATAATATTCTATTACATGTACGAGATATTCTAATAATATAATTAATATTGTAATAATATAATTAATATTCTAATAATATAATTAATATTGTAATATCCAAAATAAAGAAGTTGTT
Source organism: Arctium lappa (assembly GCA_023525745.1). Taxonomy (NCBI): domain Eukaryota; kingdom Viridiplantae; phylum Streptophyta; class Magnoliopsida; order Asterales; family Asteraceae; genus Arctium; species Arctium lappa. Next base: position 5,575,412 of record CM042050.1, read on the forward strand.
GGAGACGAATATCTATACTATATTATAAAAACAACATAAAAAACTCTTAATTACAACATTTTTAGCACAAATTACAACTAATTAAAGTCAATTACTTAATTTACAATTTATTAATGTTTTGGTACAACTTTTTCAAGCACAGTATCTCATATAATCATCTATTTGTGGAATGGATACTCATTTATTAATATAACTATTTGTTTTTTTGGTGGAAGATTTTATAAAATAGATTTTATATTAGCATAATCTATTTTAAATGTAGATTTTACATTTAAATCTATATTAATGAGATGTAATATAAAATCTTTTTTCTTCCGTATTTTTTTATATTACATCTCATAATGATTTTTCCATATTTTATTTTATAAAATCTCTTTCCATATTTTATTTTATAAAATCTTTTTACATAATGAGATGTAATATAAACTCTTTTTTCTTCCGTATTTTTTTTGCTGATATAAAATCTATTTTATTTTATAAAATCTATACGTATTTTATATTAGCATAATATAAAATCTACACGTATTTTTTTTCACGAGCATTAAAAGAAAAAAAAAGAAAGTTGATATAAATAAAAAATAAAAAATAACGAAATACACTAATAAATTATGGTATTCTTTAAAATAAAAATATTCCGCAATACTTTCTAAATTAACCAAGTGTAAAGAAAATAAAATAAACGATGTATATATAAAAATATCCTTCCATATTTTTAATATATTTAAATTTAAATGTAAAATCGAAAATGAAAATGAAAATAAAAGATTTTAAAATATTCTCTACATTCACTATAAATATATATAGTTTCTCTATGTATCATCTGAGTACAAGAAGAAGACGAACGGTCGGGTGTCAATGGCGGAAACTGCAACTGAACAAAAGGTATTCCACTATATTTTTGTTTATTTGAAAAACTACTTTTTTATATTTTATTTTATTTATTGAGGATTTGTTTATACTTTTCAAAACCCACAATCATATTTTTCGAAGTAGGGGAATAAGATATATATATATATATATATATATCTTTATTTTTATCGACTAATACTATGAGGTTTTGAAGTCAATAGTCAAATAAATTTTCAAGTGGTACTGAGTGAATTTGAACTATACCAGTTGAGTTGTCGGTTACAAAAGATAGAAATCATTTATTTTCTTTGTCATATTTGATGTGGGTTGAATGTTGTTAATTAATCTACAGATTTATATGTTCAAAGTGATTGTCAAGTGTTGTCGATAAGGTTTCAGAAAAATTGCAAAATCTGTAAAAACGTATGTTCATATTTATAATTATTTCAGTAATAGTGATATGTTGTGAGACATGTCGTTTGAGTTTTAAATAATATAATACAAAACTATTACCAATATTATTGCACAAACTCATAACAACAAACGATTAAGAATATATACAACTTAACCACTTATGAAAATACATTCGTTTTTCACATTGTATTTTATTAACTGTTAACATAGAAATTACGTTTCATTTTAATTCGTTTCAATATTCCAACAAAAAATATATCCTCCCATGCAATGCACGGGCCCAACACTAGTAATTTTTTAATTTTTAAATATTAATTTTTCATTTTGGAGAATCTATTGGAGATGCACTTAAGCAATAATTTTGGAAATATTCTCCAAATTTGAAAATTTTTGTTTGAGCAAAAAATAAGTTAGAGCATCCACATCCATATTGAAGTTGCTCTAAACAAAAATAGGTTAGAGCATATGCATTCAAATCTCAGTTTCCCATTCTAATAAAATCAGTTGAAGATGTTCTAAACGCTTCGAAAATAGACTTATGATAATTAAAGAAAAAACTAAATAAATATAATAACTAGAAATATATATAAATCAACCACTCCTCTATGTTATAATTTATAAAACATTCATTTTTTTATTGAGAAAAAAGAAGAAGTAACATTTCAGTAATTTGATTGTTTGATACTTGTAATTTACCATTTTTGTTAGTAATTTATATGTTTAAATTGGGCTTTTAAAATATTAATATGAGGAGACAAAATACCAATTATTAACTTTATTAGAAAAGTGCTAATTATTAACCTACTATATTTCAATTATCCATGACCCAAAGATTTTGATCCAAACCAAGAGTCAACAAATCCAAAAATATGAATTTATTAAATTATTATATGATGAAAAATATAATAAAGAGGTGTATATATTTGTGTTAATGATGACTCTCAAACTCATAATTATTTGGATTAAAAAACTCAATTATTTTATAGTAATAATCAGCTGTCACCAAAAAAATATTTGATTCATTTGTAATTGGTTGTATATTCAGGTTTTCCAACCTATATATGCATTATTATTATTATTATTATTATTATTATTATTATTATTATTATTATTATTATTATTATTATTATTAAAAAAAATGACGCATAGCAAACAAACCTAGTTAGAAATTCGTCCATAACAATAACAAACCTAACCGAAAAAGTTTCCATTGTTATTAGTTGGTTGAAAAAACAGACGAATTCCAAGAAAACCAACAAGCGGAGGTCTTTTTTTATAAAAACCATACTAAATAAACACCATTTTACAACAAAAAGCATAATATATACTAATAAAAATAAGATTATAAATACTTGACAATTTTTTAATACTATTTATTATTATTATGATAATTAAAAGAAGTATTTTTAACAAATTTTTTATAATTTTTCTAAAATAAAAAATCAAAAGTTGAGAGATTTTTTATTTCATAAGTTTTAATATTAGAAGTGTATAATTATTACACTTTTTAATTAATCAACGTATAATTTTACCCTTAACTATAGAAAGATAAATTTTCTTCATAATATAATTAAGGATTGAATAGGAAAAGTGGACATTTACTTTTTAAAAATAGACACTTATTTTGGGACAAATTAAAATAGTAATGTATACACTTATTTTGGAACGAATGAAGTATAATTTTATCATCCCAATACATTTTTAATTTTTTTTTATATATAAAATAATAATAATTCAACTTCATTTGTGTGAATGAAAATTTAAAAAAAAATTATCTCTCTCTTCTCATATAAAATTTCAGAGAATTTTCTAAACTTAAAAAATTCATTTGCTTTTTAATCTTAAAAAACAATATAGAGAAAAATAAAAAAACAAAAATTTTAATTTTGGTATCTTAAATAATCTGTAGAAAATACGGTAATTAAGAAAATTTGATGAAATTAATGAGTCATTAATTTTCAATAATAAATAACGCATTCATTATCTTTCAATCTCTTCTCTCTCCAATAAAAGAAACACACACTATCTCCAATTTTGAGTTCATACCTTTTCATACACACATCTCATCCTATAAATAAACACACAGTGACACACCATCAACAACACACACACACACAAACACAAACAAACATCATGAAGATGCAATCAAACAATCCTTTGTTGTTCATCAAGCTCTTAACCCTGCATTCCCTACTTGTACTCTCTGCTTCACAAGATTTCGATTTCTTCTACTTTGTTCAACAGGTTTTAATTTCATTCAATTCCATTTCAATTCCGTCCGTAGTATCTCAATTATTGATCGATATCACATTCTATTCAATTACGATCATAAACCCGTTAATTATTTGATTGATTTGCACGTGTTTTGTAGTGGCCGGGATCGTACTGTGACACGAAACAAGGTTGTTGCTACCCGAGTACCGGAAAGCCGGCTACGGATTTCGGAATCCATGGACTTTGGCCTAACAGAAACGATGGCTCATATCCTTCCAATTGTGACTCTAACAATCCTTTCGATGCATCCAAGGTTTTTTTTTTTTTAACATTTCCTATATGGTTCTTTATAAAATATCAATAAGAGTAAATTTCACTGGTGGTCCCTAACGTTTGTCAATTTCAACAGATGTCGTCTCTAAACTTCAAAGACTCGATTTGGTCCCTCACATTTGTCATTTCATAATGGTTTTGGTTCATTCTCCTAACAACCGTTCATTTGTTTCCATTGAATTCAATTAAATGAAGGACATTTTAGTCATTTTAAACATTTTTTATGACTAAATATCCCTTATTTAAGCGGGTGGTGATGGATTTAATAGAAAAATGTTTAAAATGATTAAAATACCCCTCATTTAATTATATTTAAATGAAAAAGTTAATGGTTGTTAGGAGAAAGGACCACAATCATTATGAAATGACAAACGTGAGAGACCAAATCCGAGTTTTCAAAGTTTAAGGACGATATCCGTTGAAATTGACAAATATTAGGGACCGAAAGTGAAGTTTACTCTTATCAATCTATACTATATTATAAAGTAGGGATAAAAAACTCTTAAATACAACTTATTAGGCACAAAGTATAATCATTTTATGCAAGATTTTGAAAATCTCTTAGTTTACAAGTATCAAAGCGCAAGATACATATTACTACTGCAGACTTCTAACACCCACCAATTTGGTATGGGCAGAACCTTCCTTTTATGCAGACCTTTCCATGTATCACTATTAATTAATATATTATATTACTATAAATTTGTTTTAATTATATTATTAAATATGTAATTGGTTATTTTTTCTAGATGTCAATAAAATATATAAGATAATCATTGAATTCTAACAAAATACTTAATTTTTTTATATAAAAAATATTATATTATTAAGTCTAAATTAAACAAATTTATAAAAAAAAACATTATCACTTTCAAAACCATCCAAAATCGTACTGTAAATCGACAAAAAGACAAAAAAATAAAATAAAACATTAAAATCGTGATGTATCTCGTTTTATTGTGCGAGTACGCTTCTAGTAATATATTAAAAGTTAAAAATAAAACTTGAATTTAAATAATTTAACATATTTTGGTAACTTATGTACGAATGTGTATTATTATAAGTGATTGTAATATTTATTTTGTTTAAATATAAATTTTGGATCTTGTTTTCTTTTTTTAATGGAAAATTGCATTAATTGTTTATTCTCGGTTTACAATAAAATTTTATAGATATCTGACCTTACGAGAAAAATGCAATCGGATTGGCCAACACTATCATGCCCAAGCAACAGTGGGATGACATTTTGGGGTCATGAGTGGGATAAGCATGGGACTTGCTCGGAATCTGTACTCAATCAACATGATTACTTCGCTACCACTCTTAGCCTCAAGAATGAAATTGATCTTCTTCAAGCTCTACAAGGCGCAGGTAAGAATCATTCATAAGTAAAAGAAACATTTTCAACGTGCTCAACTTATATTGTTATGTTTGGTTCGAAAATATGATGCAGGGATTCGACCAAATGGGCAAAAGTATAGTCTCAGTAGCATAAAAAGTGCGATCAAAGGGGCAAGTGGTTATACCCCCTGGATTGAGTGCAATAATGACTCATCGGGCAACAGTCAATTGTACCAAATTTACTTATGCGTGGACTCCTCGGCTTCAGGGTTCATTGAATGTCCGGTCTTTCCAAATGGAAGTTGTGGTGCCTCCATCGAGTTTCCTTCATTCTAACTTGAATGTTTCTGTTACCAAATATATGAACATGCATGTTTCTTTAATTATCTGTTGAATTTTTATGTGATTTTAGAGTCATAAAAGTGCTTTTCGTTTTCACACTTTATGTCGATATGTCATCCAAACAAATGGTCCTACTTGACGTGATCCAATTTTTAAAACGAGAACCCTCTTATGACTTGTGGGCCATAGATCAAGTTATAAAGTTGAAAGATTTGTGTGTAGATGAAATTATAGAATAAAAAATACATACAACAAAATTGAAATTTGGGTCAACAAATATGTATTCGACGATTTGCCAACAATAATAAAAAACGGGACAACAAGATTTAAAGTGGATTGATTACCGGTGATACAAATTAATAGTGTACATCCACAGAGAAAGATAAATCAATTTCGTTGATTAAATGAGAGTTACAGGTTACAAGATGAAATTTTATCCAAGATGCACCAAAAATAGCATAAAGTCTTTTGTCTGCTTGGCGTCCATAACCAGATCGTTGGTTCCCAAAATAATGCATTATTGTGGCCATGGCCGCCATCGCATGCTCCAAGTTGGTTGTGTCTCAAAAGATGTAACAACAGTTCAAAAGTATTTACGAACGTATGCCACTGGATCGTGCATTCTTCTGCAACTGCCTCCTACAAGCTACAACTCACCGGGTCAGGTGGCATACCATCTTTTGCTAGCCACCCTTGATTGCATGCCCAATCTATCGATCCGAGCATCAAAATTTAACATGTTCGATATTTTATCGTGAATCAAACTCAAGCTCATCTTATGGCCCACTATGTTTACCAGGAAAAAAAATCCAATTAGGTTAAGGCTCAAATGTTGGACCATTTTGTATGGGCTTCTATGCAACTTTAAATGAAACATATTAAAATATGAAAATAAGAATTGTATTAACAGTTATGGTTAAAAGGCTCAATGGCCCATATCTAAGCAGAAAACAATTTTTTTTACTATTTGTTTCAACTTTAGTTGGTAAATGTTTATTAGGTAAGAGTATTTCTCAACAACTTCCATAATTTTTTTTTAAAATGGAGAACCAAAAGTCAAAATCTCTAAAAATAATTTACAACCATCTCCAACAGCTTCCCTATTTTAGAGATAAATCATTGATTATATTATTAAAATATTCTATATATTTAATAAAATATTATTTTTTCCACCTAAACAATTCATTTCAAAGTTTCTCATTGGTAGAATGTAATAAAAAATAATTTCTCTCTCTTGGTAATCATTTTTGGGGATACCTCTAAATTTGGAGAAAAATGTATTCTCTCTCTTACTTTTCTCCATTTTGGAGAAAGTTTTGTGAAAACTGTTGGAGCTCATTTTACACCTAAAATTTTTATTTTCTCCAAAATGGAGAAGTTGTTAGAGATGCTCTAAGTGCTTATCGGGTTAGTTATCCTATCGGGTGAGAATAACTAGAATCGAGAATCTCACCTGTTAAGAGGTATGACAATAACCGAGGTTTTTACCCGGTAAGTGAATGAGAAGGCTCTAACCTAGTTAGTGTTTATAGCGGGTAAGAGACATTTACAAATAATTCATCTTAATAAATGAGACTGCTACCTAACAAGATAAGTGAGAATAACGACTCTTGCAAGTAAGCACTTGATAAATAACCCTTAAGACAATGTTATAAAAGTCGGCTGCAAAAACCAACAATATTGATTACTTTATAGAAAAATAAAAACAAAAACGTGGATATTACCAAAGAAATGACAAAAACAAGAAGCTTGGTGTGTTTTATGTGAGGTTCGAATTGATATTTTTTAAAGAGAAAGGACAAAACGTTTTTATTTCCAACATCAAGGTCTGTTTTCTAATAAAATAAAAAATAACCTGATAATTGCTATTTATTCAATATTGAAAGGCTTGTTACTCTTTTATTACTTTGCCTATATTTTATATTTTGTTTTAAAGGGTGGTTTAATAAAAGCTTATTAGATAAGTACTTAATGGTGTTATTTTTTTTTTTTGAAAGGTAGCTTTCGAAAGATTCCACTTACTGGGCTACGTTTTCAGGAGGTATCGGGCTCCCACTTAATGGTGTTATTTATTCTATCGAATGAAAATAACAAAGACTGGTAATATTATTTGACAACAAATAACACTTTTAAATGATTTTAAAAAATTTATTTTTAGAGATGCTTTAAAGTGTGTCACTAATAGCGTAACTTATGGAGCATGAATAAAAGTTTTGTGGCGTGGACCAAAGACGTGACACTTGTCCTTATGAACATAATTTAATCCCCTTATTAAATTAATTTCACCTCCAAATTTAAATATAATGCCACTTCCTTTTCTATAAATAAAATAAAAATAAAGCATTTTCTTGTCATTGATGTCTTAATATACATACAAATTTATATAAAGTTTAAGAGGGATGCTCTTTGATCACATTTATTTATAAAAATTTAAAAGTCAATTAAAAATTAATTTCGACATAAAATAAAAATATGGTCGATAGCCCAAACATACTCCTCACAATAGGTAGCATGGCGCTTTCTAGCACCACCGGCTCTCGCCTGCCCTCCATTTTTAAATTCCAAAAATACTCAATAATTTCTTTTTTATTTTACATGACTCCTTTTATTATTATTATTATTATTATTCCATTTAAATGATTCCAACCAAAATTAACCAATCAATTTTTAGATTGTGTATGAATCGTGTCAAATACTGTAAATTATTCATGTTTATAAAAATCATAGACCATGACCGACCCAAGATTTTTTGCTAAGGCATTGTTTGGCAAACTAGATTATAAGCTAGCTGGTAGCTGATAAACTAGTTTTTCAAAACGCTTCTTTTAGTAGCGTTTCAATAAGTTATCTTATAGTCATCCAAACATGTACCAGGAAAAAAAAAACTAGTTTATAAGCTAACTGATTTCAATGGATTTTTTAAGTTTTTTGGTTGATTTTGATGAGTTTTTTCGTTTTTTTTATTTCAAGGACTTTTTTGGTTTTGTGGTTGATTTGAGAGACTTTTTTGGTTGATATTCCTTATATTTTTTGTATCCTGGAACATCCTCAAAGTTTAACGAGTGCATTTTTCATACCCAACATGGATTCTACTTGCAAAAATTGGGTGAGCAGATGCACGAACCCAGTTTTGAACCTCAATAGGTTCGCCCCTGACTACAAATATACCTATATTTTTGCTGAAAAAAGAGTAAATTAATTGGTTTACAAGTTTTTGATCAAAAATAATTTATTACGTTACCAATTTAAGAAATATTGATTGATTCAATTCCTTAAATAATCTAACGAACAACACACATATATATAATATAATATATAGTAAAAAAGTGGTTGGGTAAAATGGTTTTTCAAATATGCAAATTGTAGTAGGTGGAAATGTGGAATGAGGATTTTGTGATTTTATCATTCAAAATTCCTAACAAACATCTCTTGCTTAAAGAAACATCATTTTAAATTTAAAAAAAAAAACATTTAACGGTAATTTTAAATAAAAATAAATCAAATATTTAAATAAAAAACTGGAACTTATAACTTAAATAACACATAAAGATCGGTATAGGTGGGTCCGATACCACTCAATTAATAATCATATATAAAATATTTAGTAAATGGTTGGGTTACGGTAAGAAATAATGTTAACTTGAGAAACGTGAGAAGTGATTATCAACCGTTGGATAAGAAATGGACGTACAATAGGTGAGATGCACCGTGATAAGATGTACCGAGATGCACCAGATCAATTCTTTTCTAAGACGCAATTCATGGGAGGGAATGCGATTAAAAGTGATTAATGGTTCGGATCCACTTCTCATGATTCTCACGTTAAACTCAAATTCTCACACGATTCTTCGTCATTTATTAGATACATGAAAGTTGTATTGTTTTTTTTAAGAAATATTGTTAAATCTTTTGACAAAATTTGAGGTTTAATATTATTTTAATTTTTATTGAAAAAATTAAAAAAAAATCCAATGAATATATTTCTATTTTGAATTGTTAAGTCGATAAACACAAATTTTGAATTAATAGATCATTAAACTTTCTCATTTTAAATAATTAAGTTATTGTTTCCCTTCCCACCTCATTGTTATCCGCTCTCCATCACTGTGCACCACCTCTGTTGAACCCTGCCATAGTGCCATTAGTATCTCTCCTTTTTATCGTTTAATTTTGTTTTTCAATTTTACCTTTTTCTTGGATTTGTCTATACATGCTCCCTTAGATTTTTGTAAAGGGAAATTAATTAAACTAGTCATTTCAGAAAATCGACTTTACCTCCTAGCCATTCTCTCCCTTAATTTATTAAAATAGCCCATAAGTTCGTGAAATGTGTTCGTATATATGAACACATCCTTAAATCTGATAAATTTGACTTATCATATTTAAGGATGTGTTCGTATATACGAACACATTTCACGAACTTATGGGCTATTTTAATAAATTAAGGGAGAGAATGGCTTGGAGGTAAAGTCGATTTTCTGAAATGACTAGTTTAATTAATTTCCGTTTTGTAAAAGAGGGAGAATCGAAACCAAAAAACATATCAAAAAAAAAAAGAGATCGATAACAAGGGCCAATGGCAACAATGAACAATACTACAATAGTAAGAATAGACAATAATGGGACGACGAGAGGTTTGAATGACGAAGGTTTGTGAAATACTTATCTAAGATTTTTTTTACTTTAAAACAATTCTAGTCGGATACCTTTTTAAAAAAAGTCCCCACCCAAACTCATCCAAGCATCCAGAAGTTTAACCCACTTCATCCTCCATCGTCGCTCGACGCAGACCACCTCCCTACCTGTCCTTATCACGAGCTCATCTATCACTGCCATATAGTTCTTCTTTGCTTTGCCGGTGAATAATGGAAATGACATCAAGAAGGAGCACTAGGAGTCATACAACCGTAGACGAGGATGGCTATAGTCAGAGTGATGGTTATGGCAACAACTCTGCATCACTTATTATCCGAATGGAAACCTCCCCATCATTATTACCACCATCACTATTACTATTAACAGTACCGGTATCAATTGAACTATGACTATGACGATCATTATAATCGTTGTTTGACCTAGGCCGTAAAAATCCAGAATATTCGAATATAGTAGTTACCGGAGCTTGTAAGAAACGAACTATAGGAAACGAAGAAAACGAAGAAGTACTCCTCGTCGACGGAGATGAAGGATTTGATGAAACTGAGTTCGAATTACTAGCATAAGTATCAGAATTCGTCGTCGAAACACCAACACCGACTGTTTCCATCAATCGATAATATACAAAACCCTAACCTTCAACTTTCTAATGTATTCTCCCTTCACACGTTTTCAACGATCTTGTGAGTTACAAAGTCTACAAATTGATCGAAATACCGAAGAAATTTACATGAAAATATACATATTAGCGATGATATAGATAACAAAAAAAGAGTCAAAGGATTGAGAGGAATGAATTGTGCTTTGAAGTTCTGTGACGATTAGGATTTTTCGGTGAGATTTGAGATGAAGAAATGGAATCACAATTGAATTCAATTAAAAAAAAATTAAAAGGGGTTTAATTAAAAAAAGAAATTAAAAAAAAAGTTTTTGAAATGACATAAATGCCCATACCTTAGTTAAACTAAGTTTGAAGGTGGGACTTGATCCACAACAAAATAGAAACCATGGTGATGTCATCCGTAATTAATTCATTTGAGGGACCCAATCCAAAATTTTAACAAATCACAGGGACCAAATCTATAATTTACTCAAAAAAAAAATCAAGGCGTTAATCATTTAAAATATAATTGTCAATTTCCTTTATTTTGGACTTTTCCAATTTTTAAAAGTAAATTATGTGTATTTAAATTAGGAAATACTACCAATTAAACATGATTTAAAAAAATAAATAATGTAAAAAAAAGCATTTCTAGATTCTCATATTTACCCAGTCAAAGTCAAAACGGAGGAAAAAACCCTCTCTAGTTAAAAACGAACACGCTTTCTTGTTGGCAATAAAGAAGACGACCGACGACGATGACGACGAGAAACAGTATTACGGCGACTTCATTCAAACACAAGTAACAAACTTGTTCCTCCTTTCTACACCATTATCAACAAATTCCTCTTCACCAACTTTAATTTCTCTCTCTCCTCCTCCTCCGCCGCTGCCGGAAGCTGCTCTACCAACTGCAGGTGCTCTATTTTACTTTCTAATCAAATTCAGTTTCATTTGCATTTTGTTTTTTAAATTTACTGTTCACCAACACAATTTAGTACTTCAAACTTTGGCCAGCGGAGATTTTATATATTTATTGAATCTTGAGTTAATCTTGACGAGCTTTCTGTAAATCGAGTGAATTTTGAAATTGAGATGCATTTTGAGTCAAATCCAAGTGTTTCGGTACTTGTGTGACAGGCAGTGAGGATACGTCGGTTCAAATGGCTTTAGATTTGGTGTAGTGGTTGAGTTTTTTTTTTGTGATCTGATAGTGAATTTTAACATAGGGTTCCGATTTTGGTTTACCGTCCCTTTTTTGTGTTCAGCTTTTACTTTTAGTAAAGTGGTATCTCTTTGGCCCGGGCATTGTGCCGATCTCGGTGTTTATTGATGTGAATCGCTTCTGCTTTGAGGAATTTGCATATTTTACAATTGTATCTGTGAACAGTGTGTGGTTGTGGATGAACGAGATTGTTCATGCTTAGTAATTATGTCCGCTGATTATGTTATAGACAACATTTTTGTTTAAGTGATGGTGGAAAGCAATGGTTTAGTAGCAGTAGATCGAGTGATTTTGAATCTTTAAAAAGCACATCTGTAACTCGATTCTAACCCCAGCTTGGCTTGATTTACAATTGTTTGGCTCAAGATTGGCTAGGAGTCTAGCCAATCGAGTGGATCGACTTGGAACAAGATTGGGGAGGAGCCAATTCTAACCCCAGCTTGGCTTGATTAACAATTCTTTGATTAACAGTTGAACATAAATCAGTGAGTCGACTTGGAACAAGGTTGGCTAGGAGGCTTAGCCTAAAAAATAAGTGCAAATAACCGGGTTAATGGGATTTGGTAATCTAGTTGATCTAAGGACTCCACGGTTGACCTATTGACTCCTGGTGTGACAGCAGTTCTTGTCAACTATATATCTGTCTTATGCATACTCTTTAGTAAACAATTGACACTCATTTAACATTTCAGCTTCGGCCCTTGTACGGTTATACTTAGTTCTGAGTATGTTACTGTAAATCTTATAAGTGACGCTGATCAATGTTAGTCGCTAGCATTTACAGGGACAGAACATGGTTATTCAAGGCAGAACTTCATATACAAATATATTATTGAAGGTTAAGACTTGAAATCCCGCTTCAACATCATAAAGTCCAAGTCCAACGATAGAGGAAGCTTTAGAATGGCATGAGCTTGTGGTGTACTGCTAGCACCTGGTCTTGAATCATGAGTTTTAAGTATTGGGGATCAGATCAACTGGCATCACTCTCTCCAGAGGTCTTATACCGAACCAATGCATTTTCTGATGAAGAGCATTTCCTGTCGATTAAGTAGCAATTCTCACCAACATTTCAGCCTTTCTTCTTCACCTCAAGGAGTTAACTTAATTGCAAAGAAGTTCATACAAACGTTAATTACAGTTGTATGAACTTTTGGGTCACAAGTGTTGATCCTTCTATTAATCAGCAGAAATGAAGAAATGGTATATCTATGTTCTATCTGCATCTCTTTTAACATTTATGGTCCTGGGGTACTTTGTTATGAATAATCCAATCAGAGAAGCTTATATTTCACCACCTCCATACTACAATACAACAAATCCTCTTGAATGGATAAATTCTGGTGCTCCCCCTGTTCAGAATCCAGGAAGTGGCTCTCAAGTTGTATCTGCTGATGAGATAGTTTCCACCCTCTTCACTCAATGGAACATCTCTGTTGAAGAGCAACAACCATTGCATACCTGGAACCATTTGAAGCACTTAATAAGCCATGACCGCGTTTTGCCTAATACGGTAGAGGCCATCAAGGATGCTGGTGTTGCATGGACTAGCCTTATGACTTCAGTTGAGGATGAGAAACGTAACATTAATAGAAGTTCAGATAGCAGAAAAAGAGAGAAACAATGTCCCCATTTTCTTAGTAAGATGAATGCCACAGAGCTTAATGATACTGGATATAAGTTGAGAGTTCCTTGTGGTTTAACGCAGGGTTCATCGATTACATTTATCGGCATTCCAAGTGGTCTTCTTGGTAACTTTCGAGTGGATTTGACTGGTGAGCCTCTTCCAGGGGAACCAGATCCTCCTGTAATATTGCACTACAATGTTAGGCTCCATGGCGATAAAATAACTGAGGACCCTGTAATTGTTCAAAATACTTGGACCATCGCTCATGACTGGGGTGAAGAGGAACGTTGTCCAGCTCCCGAGCCTGATAAGAATAAGAAAGGTACAAATAAAACCAACTTCTAGTTACTTTACTCACCAACTTGTAGTTTTACATGGTTACATCATCCCATAGAGGGATACGTTGATTCTTCTACCTTTAGTTCAATATTTTTGCATTGCCCACAATCCGCATGCAAATCAATGTCTATACTCTATTTACGAGAATAAAGGCTCATAAAGGATTTTGTGGTAGTTTCTTTCTTTCCATTAAGTACCACTTTTACTTCCTCCGTCCCTTGAAACTTGCAACAATCATGGATTTATGGAAATGTGCAAAAACGCTATTTGCCTCTGCCTTAAATACCCTCTTGTAATGACAATATAGGGAGAAAATACTTTGTTGTTTTCTGAATTGAAGTATATGTTTTGGACCTAAATCAATGCCATAAATACTTATGATTAAAATCATTGCAAGTAGATTACTTTTACCGATTTTTTTTGCTTTTTATATTTATATTCCATTTTTGTCATTCTTGTTTTCCTATTTTGATATACCCCTATATGTGACATAGTGGAGTTCAAATCAAACTCTTTAATTATTGTGTTATAATGTCTATAAAAGAATCCTGGAGTCCTAATTTGCATAGATCAATTTTTTTGCATTAATTTGTCCTTAAATATTTTCACTGTTGTATGAAACTTGGTATTTATTTTTGATTTTTTTAAATACTAGCCAAATTCATATAAACTACCACGTACACGTTTGCTCTTAAGTTGGTATTTTAAGTGTATATAATATTATTTGGAATTTAATACCCTTGAGGAGCTAATTTTTGCTTCATAGTTTGACTAATCTATCTCAGTTATGAACCATTACAAATAGTTTATGTTTATTTTTATTTTATTTTTTATACCTTTGGTAGTATAGGAGCTAGGAAACAATTTCTTCTTGCCTAAAGCAAGAGGAAGTCATACACCATGGTATATTTGTACTATACTTGGTTTTTCTTTTAAAGATCAATCAAGTGATTAAGAGATGATTCTTGTGTGTTTTAAGCTGTACTGGGGATAATAATGCTGGTGGCATTGAATAATAATTTTAATGGTTCAATAATATCTTATTGAATGACGATGAACCACAAAAGAAAGAAGAATATGATAATTTCTGGTTGCCATCTTGTTTGATGTCTCATCTTCATTTACCACCTTGTAGATTATTAGGTTTAACATTTGCCATCACACTTGCATGTGGGTCTTCTCTCTCTCTTTTTTTTTTTCGAATTATATAATATTTATATACGGAAAATGCAACAAATAAACTCACACACCCTCCTCACCTTTGGTGAGGCTTGAACCCCTGACCTCCTAGGAGGGCAAAGGCTCCTATACCGCTAGGCCAAAGGCCCTTTGGTATGTGGGTCTTCTCTTTATGGTACATTTTGTGCATTTGTATGGTAATCGAACTATGTTGTTTGAAAATGTCAGTGGATGAACTAGACCAGTGCAATGAGAAGGTGGGCAAAGTTGTTGATGGAGCTTCTGCAGCTACTAGGCATTCAAATGGATCAAGAGAATTTCCTGTGGTTAATGGAGGGTCAAAAACACGAACCTATTTTCCCTTTAAGCAAGGATATCTTTCAGTTGCAACCCTCAGGGTTGGATCAGAGGGTATCCAGATGACAGTTGATGGGAAGCACATAACATCATTTGCTTTTCGAGAAGTAAGTCCTCCGACTTTATTCTCGTTAGCTGCTATAGTAATTTATAACACCAAAACTTGGTATTTTTTAAACCTATGTGATGATTGACTGCATCTTTTTTCATCCCTACTCAGACTTTGGAGCCATGGCTTGTTAGTGAAGTAAGGATCTCAGGAGACCTGAAATTGGTATCTGTTGTAGCCAGTGGTTTGCCCACTTCAGAGGATTCAGATCATATAATCGACTTAGAGTCTCTTAAATCGCCCTCGATTCCTCTTCAAAAGAAGATTAATCTATTGATTGGCGTCTTCTCTACTGCAAACAATTTCAAGCGCAGGATGGCTGTTCGAAGAACATGGATGCAGTATCCTGCAGTGAAGTCAGGAGAAGTAGCCGTACGATTTTTTGTTGGTTTGGTGGGTACTTATTTGATCCATTGCTTCTATTTAGCTATTGAAAACCGATGTTAAAATCTTGCAGCTGTTTCCCAAATTGACATGATTTAATATTATGAATATTGCAGCATAAAAATCGACTGGTGAATGAGGAACTCTGGAATGAGGCAACGACTTACGGAGATATACAGTTAATGCCTTTTGTTGATTACTACAGTCTTATCTCATGGAAGACCATTGCCATCTGTATCTTTGGGGTAATGATTTATACTTTTATACCTTCTTCCCCCATGAATAATTCCATAATGTGTAGCTGACAGAATATCTATTACAGACAGAAGTTATCTCCGCAAAATATGTCATGAAGACAGATGATGATGCATTTGTTCGTGTAGATGAAATTTTGATTTCTTTGAATCGAATGAAAGCGAGTCATGGATTGCTCTATGGTTTAATTAATTCGGATTCCCAACCTCATCGAAATCCTGACAGCAAGTGGTATATTAGCCCCGAGGTACCTCTCTTTCTAGATTATTTTTCTTCTTTTCTGAGCTTGTACTTCTTTCATGAACACCATCAGAATTGAGGCAATCTCTCTCTTTTCACTGTTTATTTTTGCTTTTATCTGATTATCAACCTCCAGTTATTAAGTTCATGGTAAATGTTACTGTCTGGGTTCCAAAATAAGTACAATGTTTACTCTGACATTATGAGTTAGATACGAAAAATATCCATTATAATGACTAAATAAGGAAGGTAGAGGTGGCAAAATGGACAAGCCAATAGCGCTGGCTTCAAAAATTTTGAATTATATAAACAATCAATGTAATAAATATGGTTATAAATACTATATTGTTAAATTGATAATCAAATTTGTTTAATTAAAACTATTTAAGAGGTTGTAAGCATTTGATTAAACTTCATGCGAC
This sequence comes from Arctium lappa, assembly GCA_023525745.1. Lineage (NCBI taxonomy): Eukaryota > Viridiplantae > Streptophyta > Magnoliopsida > Asterales > Asteraceae > Arctium > Arctium lappa. The sequence goes on from CM042050.1 coordinate 5,592,299, forward strand.
TTTCAACCCATTATAACGCGAATTGACCTATTTTCATATGAATGGGTTGAAATCCCTCTAGTAGATGGTATTTAATTCAGCATTGTAGGTTTCATTTGAAGAAAATTCTTCCCAAGTTTCATCATAAAATTTGTCCCATCAGAACTACATACAAGAACCGACTCAAGTACAATCAATTATAAACACCGTGTTTGCGCTTTTTCTAGTGATAGAAAATATATCATTATGCAACAAAAATACTAGTCCAGATGCATTTAGTTTATGCCCCATTGATGTACTTGAAAATTTATCCTTCCCTACGCTAAAACGTTCCCATCTTATCTACTCAAGGAATGGCCTGAAGACAGATACCCTCCATGGGCTCATGGTCCTGGGTATGTTGTGTCTCACGACATAGCAAAGGCGATCAACCAGAAACACAAAAAAGGCCGCCTAAAGGTATGTTTTAACGAATTTATATCATTTCATTTCAATTTCTTCTTTTTAGTTCCAATTTATGTACACTTCACATCAACATAATTACCACATTTGATAACCATGGCTCTCCCTCCTGCCAACTTGCGTACACCTCAACTAATCCCATGGGTCCCTAGAGTTAACAGCCACACGGGATCAAATTGGTATCTACCAGTTTAAGCGAGTATTTTAGCCTCTAATGTTCAACATTACCCTTCTCTATCAACTCTCTCAATCATTGAAACAAACTAAACAAGGTTTGAACAATTCATGAATATTTTGGTGAAGCAGATGTTTAAGCTAGAAGACGTAGCAATGGGCATCTGGATTGACGATCTAAAAAAGAACGGTTTGGAAGTAAGGTATGAGAAGGAAGAAAGAGTGTACAACGAAGGTTGCAAAGACGGTTATGTCGTTGCACACTACCAGGGACCCCGAGAGATGCTCTGTCTATGGCAGAAGCTCCAAGAAGGCAACCGAGCCTTCTGTTGTGGCAATTAACACGCCTCTAAAGCCAGAAACTCGCTTACAAACTGACCGAAAGGGGTAACACCAATGTTGTATCAGTGTAGCTAGGTATTTTGTTTACCTATACATATAGATACGTAGATAGATACAAGTGTTTTAACGACCATCGATCGATGTTTTTGTAGGATTATTCGAAACGAGAGATTTGTATCATTATATATATATATGCAAACTGGAGAGGTTGATGTATAGAGAGCATGCACCACAATGCTCTTCTTGTTTCACGTCTAAATGTGTACCACTTTTACTGCACGAGATACAAATAGTTATAGCATTATGATTTTTACCATCTTACATACCGAAATACGAGTGGCGTTAGGCCGACAAACATCCGATCCCGTATCGGGTGTTAGGAAATACAAGAAACAGACCACTACAAACAATCCCGACCATCAACGGGAAACTCTGCATCACTTCATCCATTTCCTTTGCATGCCCTGGAAACAAACAATCCATAACCCGATGGTCCGAGAACGCGATTGCCATGAAAACCATGGACGACATCATTGCGTGTATGAAATCCGTGATTCCAACTTTATACCGATCGTCTTTCGGCACTTCGACAGTCAAAGTCGGCTTGAACACTTTCAATCCCGATGGCGTCACGAACCCGTAGTAAATCTTCCCGTCGGGCGCACGGAAACTGTCGGTGAAGTGGAAGAAGAAGCAGGAGAGCGTGCAAATGGAGAGTAGCATGTGGATCATGAGGGTGGCGACGGCCGAGCACCGGCCTTTGCCGTAAATGGAGGGGAGGACCATTTCGAACGTCAGGAGCGTTCCGGTGGGGAGGAAGTTTACGAGCATTGAGGTTTTGGAGAGTGTTTTTTGGACCCCTTTCGAGAGTGTTTTCTGGAGTTTCTTCCGGCCACCACCGCCATCTGTGGCGGAGAGTGGCGGAGACAGTGTGGATTGAGGAGGCGGTGACGGCGGATCAGGGTTGATTTTGGGGGAGGGTGTGTAGATTCTGATACCGGTTTCTTCTGATCGTTCCATTTTGAAAGTGGAGAGTTGGGTAAAAAATTGAAGATTTGAAGGTGTAATTGCAAATTCAAATTTCGTAATGGCGGTTAACGGCCGCGAGACCTCTAACCGTCGGTTGTTACCGGTCTGCACTTTTGCAAACTTTCAATCTTTGCCCTCATGTTATTATTGCATTGCTGATTTTAGTCCCTATAGGATTGGAGTCTCCTGTTTTGGTTTGAAGTATTTATTGATTGTTTGTTTGTTTGTTTCTCACAACAAATTTTTGTATTTATATTGTAAGGCTATGTTTGATATGGATGGGACAAAATATGTTTTTTTTTGCCTTGGAAAAGAGAACGAGAATTTAAGTTGCAAATTTAGTGAAATCTTAAGCTTTTGTGTGTCAAAATATTATATTTGAAAAGTGTTTTCGTACAAACTTAATTGTAATCATAAAACCCATATTTCTAACATGATTTTTGAAGGTTTAATTTTGATTTGTAAGGTTATGTTAATTTATACTTTAAATTAACAATGCTAATTTTTATAATAATCAGAAGTGTACTCACGCAATGCAACGAGATACATCATGATTTTAATGTTTCATTTTATTTTTTGTTTTTTTTGTCGATTTACAGTACGATTTTTGATGGTTTTGAGAAAGTGATAATGTTTTTTTTTTATAAATTTGTTTAATTTAGGCTTAACAATATAATGTTTTTTATATAAAAAAATAAGTATTTTGTTATAATTCAATGATTATCTTATATATTTTAATGATATCTAGAAAAAATAACCAATTACATATTTAATAATATAATTAAAACAAATTTATAATAATATAATATATTAATTAATAGTGATACATGGATCTTAAAATCTTGGTGGGTGTTAGAAGTTTGCGGTAATAATATGTATCTTGTGATTTGATATTTGTAAATTAAGAGATTTTTAAAATCTTGAATAAAATTATGGTACCTTATGTCTGATAATTTGTATTTAAGAGTTTTTTATTCGTGTTTTATAATATAGTATAGATATAGATAAGAGTGAATTGTGGATTTGGTCCCTGTGTTTTAATATTTTTTTATTATGGTCCATATGGTATGTTTAGTGTGGATTTGGTATTTATGGTATTCAATTTGTTTTGGCCATGATCCCTCTGACTAACACATCCGCTAACTCTGTTAAATCAAGAACCATTTTAGCCATTTTTGCTTAACTTTTGTCCTTTTTCCTATAAAAAAATAAAAATAATAATTTACACACACACACACACACACATATATATATATATATAGTGTTTGGTTCATTTGAGAAATGGTAAATATATGAAAAATAGAGAAGTAATCTTAGCCATTCATATGGTCAAGATCGGATTTGACTAGTCAAATATTGCGGCTTTGACCGGTCAAAAGTTGCGGCTATCCCAACAATAGAAGGACAATTTCGTAAATTTTACAAAACACACGGGTTGTGTTCATATATGAACATATATAATTCACATATGAACTATATGTTCATATATGAACCAGTGCAATTCACAACTGAACTCTTTTAACTGATTCATATATGAACCTTTGTAATTCATATATGAATCAGTTGAACTAACTAACAGATTCATATATGAACCTTTGTGATTCATATATGAATCTGTATGAATCACAAAGATTCATATATGAATCAGTTGAACTAATTAACAGATTCATATATGAATCTTTGTGATTCATACAGATTCATATATGAACTTATCCCGTGTATTTTATGAAATTACCCCTCTACCTTCTATAGACCACACAAGGAATTATCCGGTGCTTCGCGGTCAAAGCCGTAAATGTTGACCAGATGAATGGCTAAGATTACTTCTCTATTTCTCATATATTTATCATTTCTCAAATGAACCTCTCCATATATATATATATATATGGTCCCCTTCATTTGCTAACCACGACATTGGTGCTAACCGTGCTTACCAATTTTCGACCAATCAGAAGCTTTCTAGAGTTTATGTAATTTGATTAATGCTATTAAAACGTCAAGGGTATTATGAGAATTTTCTAATTTTCGGCCATTTAATCTCATTCCATATTTTGAGGAGTTTGTTATGGTAATTATCTATTCTTTAAATTTAATATTTTTAAATTAAAATTTGATGTCTATCAAGTTAATATGGAAATTATTTTCTACCTAATTTTAAGCATCCAATAACTTTCAAAATGCATGAACATATGATCACTAGAAGCGTACTCGCGCAATGCAGCGAGATACATCACGATTTTAATGTTTATTTTTATTTTTTATTTTTTATTGATTTACAGTACGATTTTGGATGATTTTTATTGAGTGATAATGGTTTTTTTATATATAAATTTGTTTAATTTAGGCTTAACAATGTTTTTTATATAAAAAAATTAAGTAGTTTGTTAAAATTCATTAATTATCTTATATATTTTAAATTTTTTATATTTAAATTGAGATGTTTATCCTGTTTTGATTATGTTTATCAGAATTCAAATTTCATAATTTTAGGATTTGGGGATTAAAGATAAGGATTTTGGGGAATAAAGATGAAATTTATTAATTAGGGTTAAAATCATTTAAAAGTAGTACATATTGCTTCATTAATTGTTTTTTAAGAGATTTTAAGTAGATTAGCATTAAATAATAGTACATAATGTTTAATACATCACGATTTTAATGTTTATTTTTATTTTTTGTTTTTATTGATTTACAGTACGATTTTGGATGGTTTTTATTGAGTGATAATGGCTTTTTATATATAAATTTGTTTAATTTAGGCTTAACAATATAATGTTTTTTGTATAAAAAAATTAAGTAGTTTGTTAAAATTCATTAATTATCTTATATACTTTAAATTTTTTATATTTAAATTGAGATGTTTATCCTGTTTTGATTATGTTTATCAGAATTCAAATTTCATAATTTTAGGGTTTGGTATTAGAGATAAGAATTTTGGGGGATAAGGATGAAATATATTAATTAGGGTTAAAAGGTTTACAGCTAGTACATTAAGCTTTAGTAGTTATTTTTAAGAGATTTTAAGTAGATAATTTTAAATGATAGTACATAAAGCTTAGTGAGTTGTAATTAAGAGTTTTTTATGTCATCTTTATAATATAGTATAGATATAGATATAGATATAAATAATTATCTTATATATTTTATATTTTTTATATTTAAATTGAGATGTTTATCCTGTTTTGATTATGTTTATCAGAATTCAAATTTCATAATTTTAGGGTTTGGGGATTAGAGATAAGAATTTTGGGGGATAAGGATGAAATATATTAATTAGGGTTAAAAGCTTTACAGATAGTACATTAGGCTTTAGTAGTTATTTTTAAGAGGTTTTAAGTAGATAGCTTTAAATGATAGTACATAAAGCTTAGTGAGTTGTAATTAAGAGTTTTTTATGTCATCTTTATAATATAGTATAGATATGCACAACTCCTAATGATAACTTCTTACCATATTCCCATATGCACAATTACCAAACAATGCACATATGCATATACAAAATTATAAAGTAGTTATCTATGTGCAAAAATCCACAACAATGCATACATGCACTTTCAAAATTCCATAAAATATGCTTATACGCACAGATTCCAAGCATAGTTCTATTTTCCATGCCTATATGCAGAAATCCATAACAATGCATACATGCACTTTCAATTTTCAATAAAACATGCTCATATGCAGAGACCATCCACAAATACATAACAATGCATATATGCACCATAATAATTACTATTTGAATCCATAGGTTGCATTATTTAACATTCAAAATTCCAGAAAGAATAGGACTCCAAACAAAAAAACCATAAGATTGTACAATTTATCGAAATAAAATCGTTTTGATGGGTTTTGAAATTTGTTGGTTTTGAAATACTCCGATGTCTTCGACATTGACATCTTGTGCGATCACCTTTCGTTTGCTGGTGGCGGTATCTTCGACGGTACCGACGGCCAAGGCGGCCGAGTTATGTTCTTCCGTTTGGACAGCCGGCGGCGGTGGTGTTCTTCCGTTTGTTGGGTGATTTTTCGGCGGGCGAAGTGGGAGGTTTTGGGTGAGGTGGTGGTGGGGAGGGTGGGGAGTGAATTGTGGAGAAGATGAAACTGTTGAGAAATTTGTGGGGTAATTTAAAATTGTCCTAATTTTTAGCTTATTTCTTTTGTGTTTATTTAATGAATGGATATGCAAATTTACAATTTTGACCCTATACGGTTATGCACATTAATTTCATAACGTTTTTTTTTTTATAAAATTAAAATTGTCATTAATTGTTAACCATTGATCTAAATAATCAACAGTCTAGATGGGTTAGCATGGTTAGCACCAATAGTTTGGTTAGCAAATGAATGACTCTCTCTCTCTCTCTCTCTCTCTATATATATATATATATATATATATATATATAGGGTCAGGTTCACGTGAGACCAAGCCTTAAAACATGAAACTTCACACCGAAACACTGTGAAGGTAAAAAACATTCGAACCTTCATAATGTAATCACACTATGAAGGTAAAAAAACCTAAACCAAGTTTTAAAAAAATCAAACCTTCACAGATAAAAGACTGTAAAAGTATATCCGAACCTTCACAGTGAAGATGCTGTGAAAGTAAAAAAAAGAACATTCACAGCGAAAAACACCGTGAACGTAACATTTACGGTGTTTTCCCTATGAAAAGTTCGATTTTTTTTACATTCACAGTTTTTTGGTGTGAAGTTTCATACTTTAAAACTTGGTCTCACCGGTCTCACGGAAACTGTTTGGTGTCACGCGAACTTAAGTCTATATATATATATATATATATATATATATATATACACGACTCATTCATTTGTTAACCACGACATTGGTGCTAACTGTGCTAACCAATCTCAACCGTAAATTGATGAGATCAATGGTCCACAATTAATTGGTTTTTTATTAAATTAAAATATTAAAAACGGTTGAAAAAAATACAATGCATGTATGCACATGGGTATTTCGGTCAAAATACAATTCCTTTTAATATGGAAAACATGAGCCTACCAAATTAAAAACCCAAATAATTAGGGATTTCATCCCATAAAAAACACCAACTTCCCAATCCCACCGCCGTCATCACCTTCACTTGAAAACCCACATCCACCATTCTTCTCACTACCCACTCGCTGCACCTCCCTCGCTGTCGCCGCCACCACGCGTCGTCGGAAATGCTTCAGCGCCTTTCACACCCACTGCCGACGTATTTTTCTTTTTTTTTTCTTTTCAAACAAATCATTAATAATGCAACCAAGATGCATAATAACAAAAACCCACCAACGGAAACGGCGATTATGAGAATCTTGATTTTTCGGCGATGGTTCGATTTCTTTGCGGCGATGGTGGGTGGGGTTGGGTTTGCCGAAGAAAAAGAGGGAGACGGAGAAATAATGCATGAGAGGTTAAACGCATCGCCGCATAAATCAACGTTACCGGAAAATGAAGTGGAGTTGAATTGAACCAAGATAGGGGTCGTCGAAAATTGGCTGGAAAGTTAGTTAAAATGATTTTCAGGATTTGAAGAAATCGATTTTCAAGATAGTACATATATGCACACTTGCATACAGTGCATATATGCATATGTTTGCTGAAATATTATATACATATTTGCACACTGGTATCTAATATGCATATGTGCACATTGAGTATTGTGAATATGTACATGTTGTATATGTGCATATCAGCTGATCTATTCTGCATTGGTTGAGATACACACTGACATCTAGACATGCATATATCCAAAATCGAAATATGGAAATACATTAAATATTATATTTAATATTTAGATAACTAACATATTAATAACTCCTTGAAATATGAAAATACATTAAATAGACGTGAATTATGAAATGCTCATATTACCTTTTGAGAACATAAACTCTAGGATGATTCTGATTGGTTGAAAATTGGTTAACACGGTTAGCACCAATATCGTGGTTAGCAAATGAAGGGGACCACATATATATATATATATATATATATATATATATATATATATATATATATATACACACACATACACATACATATAACGATAGCAAAATAAATAAAATCAGACATTATTGTATGATTTGATTTGTTTAAATTAAAAATCAATTATATTAAAGTCGATTTAATTTTTATGGTTTTAGTATTTTTGCCTATTTGGGTATGAAAACCTATTTGAAATTTATATAGGATTTATTCAATTTTAAGTTACAAAGATGATAGTATATATGAATTTGTCGTTTGATTAAAATTTAAATAGTTGATTTTGAGTTTTTGAATGAAAACAATATGAAAAACGAAACCCCTAATTTTTGGATGATAAAATTGGAGTTCATTTTCTTAGTGGGTTTCAATGATTTGGTGTTAAAATATCGATAATAAGTTTATTTATGGCAATGGTAGAAAAAAAACAATAAAATTAAATCGTTCTTAACATATATATATTTTTAATTTAAACAAATTAAATCATAAAACCATGTCTTATTTTATTCGCTCTAGATAAAAAAAAAGATATAGTTTTATGATTTAATTTGTTTAAATTAAATTTTTTATTACATTAAAGCAATAAAACCCTATCTTTTCCACCACTAGAATAAAACAATAAAATTAAATCGCTTTTAATATAATTAATTGTTTAAAAAGAGTGTTGCTATCCCTACCCTCCTTACTCACAAAACCCCCATACCCCATCTTATCTCACTCACATACCACTTATAGGAGGGGGTATGAATACAATTCACCATATATATATATATATATATATATATATGTGTGTGTGTGTGTGTGTGTGTAAAATATTATTTTTACATTTTTATAGGATAAAGACAAAAGTTAGGCAAAATGACTAAAATGACCCTTGATTTAACATGGTTAACGGAAGTGTTATTCAAGGGGACCATGACTAAGACAAATTGATTACCACAAGAACCAAATCCACAATAAACATACCATAGGGACCCTAGTTAAAAAAATGATAAAAACAAAAGGACCAAATCCATAATTCACTCTAATAATAAAAAAATTATGAAATACTGTTAAATATATGTATTAGTTAGGTGATAATTGGATGTTAATAGAACGGATAGAAATTGGATTGAAATGACGTGCTTTATTAAATTATAAATTGTCACCTAAGAGCTTCTCCAATAACTTCTCCAAAATGGAGATTTTGTTTTTTTTTTGCTCCAACAGCTTACTCAAAACCTTTCTCCAAAATGGAGAAAACATGAGAGAGAAGATGAAAATCTCTAAATTTGGAGATATCTCCAAAAATGATTACACATGAGAGAGAAATTATTTTTTATTCATTCTACCAATAAGATTGGTTTAAAATAAATGTTTAAGAGAGAGAAATTATATTTTATGAGTTGTATTGAATATTTTAATATTACAATTAATTGTGTAATCACCAAAATGGAAAATCTGTTGGAGTTGATGATGATTTTTTTTTTTGGAGATTTTCACTTTTTACTTCTCCAAAATGGAGAAGCTATTGGAGATGCTCTAAAAACCAGATCACCCACTTCATTTAAATGTTGGAATTTTGAATCCAATTCGAATTATATATCCAATTTCATTAACCAACTATAGTTAGTAGGGGTGAGTATTGGAAGCGGGTATCCGTCTTTAGAACCGGAAACGCTTTGTAACTGTCGGTTTCGAAACCGGAACAATGTGATTGGTTCTGGTTCCTAAAAATAGGATTCGATCGGGACCGGTTCCGGTTCTCATTTTTTGGAACCGTTACCTGCTGGGTTTCCGTCAGGACCGGGTACCCTGTTCTGCTGGGTACCCAGAACCGGAACCGGTGGATACTCGCTATTTTTTTAATAAAATATATTTTATTTTTTTATAAAAAATTAATAAAATACTTTTTAATGAAACATCATTTATATATTTATTAACATCAACTAAATTTTAATAACGTGAAATATTTTTGAAGCACCAATTGTAATATTTATTTGTAACCGTGTGCATCATGTCGTTGATAATAAATCAAGGTGCTATAGATTTGTAGACAAATAAAACCCGCTGCACGAAGGAAGGTCTATCCATTTAAAAGACGGCAGCACACACACTATCCTAACCCAACATCAAAACACGTGTATATACCAACATTCCAGATCCTTCCACAACCTTCTCCCCCTTTCTTTTTAATCATCTCCAAATTTTCCCCCAATTTTCAATTTCATCTTCCATTTTCGATTCAAGTTTTCATCTTCTCTCACTCGATCACAATTCCGATTTTTCTCATCAAATGGCTTCCCAACCAGAGGAATCAGTATCTGTATCTTCTTTGATCGAGAGACTGATAGCTATGCCCTTCCTCTCCGGCTTCACCGGCACTTCAAACTCCGATCACGATTCCGAGCATCAAAATCATCCTCATCACCTGGATCCGTCACTCGATCGGATCATCCTCATCAATCCAGTGACACAAGGAATGGTGGTGATAGGAGGAAGTGCTAACGGTTTCGACTCGCTGTTCAACGATCTGATGAGGAAGGAAGGTCAGCCGCCGGCATCTCAAGCATCGATCGACGCCATGGAGAGCCTGGAGATCAAAGGTACGGATGAGATTGAAAATTTAGGGTGTGAGTGTGTAATATGTCTGGAAGAGTGGAAGGTTGGTGAAGTGGCAAAGGAGATGCCATGTAAGCATAAATTCCATGGTGGATGTGTGGAGAAATGGCTGAAAATCCATGGATCTTGCCCTGTTTGCAGGCATAATATGCCAGTTGAAGATTTGGATAAGGAAAATGGAGATAAAAGTGAGGAGAGAAGAAGAAGGGAGGTTTGGGTAAGCTTTTCATTTGGTAACGTGAGTTCAACAGAGAGATGATGAATGAGTTGAATTTTTAAAATCAAGTATAGTTGTTTTAGGGTTTATATATAGAGACTGCAAAATTGCAAGTGAGGTTAATTGTTTTTGTTTGTTCATTTGGAATGCAATCAAGGTTTATGAAGATCGTATTTTGATTCTGTTGGCAGTGCATCTGTTTGATGATTTTCGTTTTTATTTGTCTTTTGTTGAAAGAATATGTATGGGTTTTTATTTTACTTTTTTTTTTTTAATTAGGGTTGGATGTCTTATAGTCTTAATTTGTTAAGAGAGTAATAGACATAGCGACAATGGCGAATATGTAAAATATTGAAAATTTTGTAGGTAAAATTTTGATTTTTTTACTGTTATATGCTTAGTTCTCTCCGGTCATCTTCGACATTCCCCCATTCGCCTAGTCCGTTTTAATGAAACCTTCCACTCTCTTAATGAAACCCCTAGTCTCTTGCTTGTCAATTGTTCTCTTACCGCTAGTTCTTGTAATCATGCTACATAGTGTTCTTTGCCCCCACTTATTTGTAATTTTTTTTAAATTTTGTAGGTAATTTTTTTTTTTACTGTTATGTGTCTAGTTCCCACCAGTTTTTTTTGACGGTTCCCCCCAATCATTTAGTCCATTTTAGCGGAACCCCACTCTCTTGTTTGTCACTCATTTTTTTTATTGTGTTTAGTTTATGATTTTATTAAATATATCTTGTTATATCAGTTTTATATATGTTCAAACCAATTCGTCTAGAAGGAAATTATATAAATTAAATAATAGTATGTTTTGTTATTCGGTCAACAGATATGGTAAGGAAATCATCGAAATCGAAATTTACCTTATTTGGTTAACCGAATCGTTTAACCCGCAAACCGGATAACCCGAAATAGTTTTGGTTTGGATGAGTTATTCGGTTTCGGAATTTTTATATCTCAGGACCCCAGTCACCTAAGTTTCTAGATCCGTCACTGACTATAATGATAGCGTTGGTTGATGATTTTGTTAAATATATCTCAATTTCTTGTTATTTTAGTTTTATATATGTTAAAACCAATTCATCTATGACGCAGTAGGAATACGTGGAAGGAATGACAAACGTCAAACCTGAAAAGGCTTATGAGTTTACAAGCATAAGACTCAAAAGTATGGAGAAAACTTCAAAACTTTTTGAGAGAACTTTTATTAAAATTTGATATTTCAATCGAAAATAATAAAGAGATTAATCCTATTTATATTAAGCTTAACTAAAGAAATTGAATCTATTCTAATTATAACCAACTAGGAGACTATTTAAGTAAGCAACAAAAGAAAACTAAGGTGGCGTTTGTTTTTTTAAGTGGTGTTAAAGTCTGAATTCTGATTTTTAACTGGTAGTGCTGAAATCTGGAAAAAAAAAAAAGATTGTTGTTTTTATAAGTTGAAAACCTCTAAATACTAAAAATGAATTTGGCTAGTAACATCGATTATTTTAGTCAACTTTCCCAAAAATATTGCAATTAATTTAGAAGCCATTGTCTCTCTTGATCTGTCAAAATTATCTTACAACACAGAACTTCTGCTCCACACGTGGTTATCTCCTGAAGAAAGAAATAAAAAAAAATTGATTCTTTCCCAAATTCAACAAAAACCCATCAATCAACGGAAAATCGCGTGAAATCGAACAAAACACCATTTTCTTGTTCTTGTTTGCTTAAAAAACTAGCGTCGGTTGCCATGTTTTCATCCTTACGCAGTTACGCCGGAGCAGGTCGTCCACATCGTCGGAGCAGGTCACTCACGTTAAAACGATGTCACTGTCTTGTTAAACACCCTAACCAGAAGATCGAACCACATGGACGAACCAGAAGATTGAACCACAGGGACGAACCACAACTAATCTAAAGGAAATCTGGAGTTGATATATCGACATACCTTGGAGATCTTGTCTTTACACTCAGTTGGGTTGAGATCGATTTGAAGATTTGCAATCGATTTGGGCGAAGACTGGAGAATGAGAAACTTGAGGCGAAAGGAGCATATGAGGTGTGAATGAGAGGAAATAAGTGGTAAGGTTACCACTTTTTTATACAGATAAGTTTAAGTGATAAGAGGGTCTGAATACATTTAAAAAACAAACAGTCTGAAATTGAAATGGTCTGACTGAATAAGTGATAAGTGGTTAATAAAAACTGAAAATCAAAAAAGAAACAAGGCCCAAATAATAATCCTAATAATAAATAAAGCTAACAATAATTATCCTAAGTTTAAATAATTAAAAATAAGAAAATATGTTTTCAAGAGTTGTCCCGAGACTTAAGTCTTGGTGAAACTCTCGGTAGTTTCTGGTCCAATGGTCACCGGTACTTGTATCGAGAGTTAACTTGCAATGTAACTACCGGTAGGGGCTGTTTGCTCCTTCTTTTATGCCAATTTCTAAGCCTTTTTCGAGCTCGTTTTCTTTTTTTCCAGAGATAGAAGAAACACTTTGATAGTTTTCAAATTCTCCCAACATCAATCTAGAAAGAAATTATATAAATTAAATAATAGTATGCTTTGCTATTCGGTTAAACCGATATGGTAAAAAAATAATCGAAATCAAAATTTACCTTATTTGGTTAACCGAACCATTTAACCCGCAAACCGAATACTGAAATCGTTTTGGTTTCGGTGAGTTATTCGGTTTCGGAATTTTTTATACCTTAGGGACCCCAGTCACCTAAGTTTCTGGATCCGCCATGTACACCCTTATATTTTTTTTTACTGTGAGAGATGTTACGTAATCTAAAACAAATTCTCCATAAAAACTCCAAGATACTGGCTAAATTTAAATTCGAAACTGTTAGCAACGGAAGTCTCCAAAATACATAATCACGTAACTCACAAGCTAACCCGTCCCGTACCAGGTTCAGTTACAACTGATTCATACATAAAAGTCTAAACAAAAGACTGAACATAAAACAATAATAAACCAGTATTCTCTAAGCATGTCCCTTGTCCTTATCCAACTTCGAACTATCTGGTCTTGAGATGCATACTATAGTCAGCTTATAAAGTCCAGTGAGTTCATGGTTTGCGTGAGTAAAATCATATCATATGCATACTTCATAATAAAAACATCAACTTTCGAAAATGAAAACTCGTGACGCTGAAAGTAAAGAGATCTCATATACTGTCTTGTCGGGTATGAGTCATTTTGTCACTGACACGCCCTGGATTGAACCTTCTATTCTGTTCGATCATCCACTTGACTGGTCGTCGTACCACTTGTCCGTGACTTACTGGTCAAATGTCCACCCGTTAAAACATATCATAAAACTTGCAACTGAAATAACATGTTATAGTTATTTAAAAACAAAATAAACACATAGCATGCAACTGATCATAAATAACATACATGAGAAATATAACGTATCATGTATGAAAACTGAAACATAATGCATACGTAAACATTACCATATAATTCATATAATGCTGAAAATAAATTTGTACGTATATATGCATCCCAGTGTAAGTCTCATGAAGACTCACCTCACGATGTAGGTTGCTTAGAGAAAGCCGCCGACTGGTAACCTACAATTAATAAAGTCAAATGGTCTATTAATGACTATTTCCTCCAAAAGTCAACCTAAAGTCAAGTATTGTCAAACTCGACTAACTTTAGTCAAACTCCAAGTCTATAACTCGATTTACGTCCCAAAACGCCAAAATAATCATTTTTTTAACTTATAAATCAATCTCTAAAATTTAAAAGCGTCACCATCAATACTTAAACACGACGCCTTAATCCCATTATTAAATCACCGAAATAACTTAATAAATCTTTTAAGTGTTATGTTTGATAACTACTCGTAGCTTCGATTTATCCTTTTAATAACTATTGGAATCATCACGTCTAGATAATATTTAACTTACAATATGACGCTAATTTCTGTCATTTCAACTATAATCCCATAGACACCTCCCTATAAAATAATTACGTAATATGATTTTTTTTACAAATATGTTAAGTAAATAACAATTTAAAATTTACTAACAAGACTTTAGAAATTACGTAATCCTATAATAGTAATAATAATAATAATAATAATAATTATTATTATTTTAAAATAACCCAACTAATTTAGTTAGTCTACAATAATAATAATAATAATAATAATAGTTATATTTGTTGATGGAGACTTATCTATCCAGTGGACTTTCCTTTCTCTTTTCTTTTTCTTTTTCTTTTTTTCCCCTTTTACGCACTCCTATTTTAATATTGAAGTTTAGGCCCACAAATCTCACTAGTCCAACAGTAGTGATGTGCAGCCCAAAAAAACTATTAGCCCATCAGTTCATGTCGCCCGCGTCTAACCATTTTCGTTCAAAGTAGAGTTGTCCGATTTTGAGGTAGTTTGACCTCATTTTTCCATCGTTTTCTTTGATTTTTCTTGCAAAAACTCTAAAAAATCATTTTACTTAACCATAGGAACAAAAATCAACGAAAACCATCAAGTATCGAGTCTCATATATCCATTTAAATTTTGGTTTAAAATGCCATTCGAAAATCAGTATAAAAACGTAAAATCAGACGTCCTAAACCAAAATATAAGACATAAGTCAACTAAGGTTCGATAAATGACTTAAAAACGAAGCTAACTATATAAATAACTCGAATTTTGGTTGGGTATTTTACCTTATATCGACGATAAACGGAGGTTGTGGAGGGTGACTTTTGAGCTCCGATTTCTCCCTTGTTTCTCAACGAAATTTCGATTTTCTTGAACGAAAATTGTAAAGGGCATCAACAGCTACTTAAATCTGTAATTTTTGTCATTTTTCGTTGACTAACAGATCTAATAGGAGGCTCCAAAGTTCAGCATCGACATGTCTTTTTCAAGAAATCATATTTGTCCTTTTTACAAAACAGGTCCCTCAACATTGGACCTGTTGACATCTTACTCACTTCCTAAAGTTTCCAAAAATTGACATATAACCCCCTGCCCTTGATACTTTGATCAAAATTACATTTTTCACCCCCAATAAAACATTTTCTTATCTTTTAGTCCCATTTTCAAATATTATATATATATATATATATATATATATATATATATACATACTAGTTATGTACCCGAGCGTTGCAACGAGATGTAAATGTTTTGGGGAATTGTTGTGGTCTTAAATTGTAAGAAAAGAAAAGGTAACTACCAAGTCTAAAAATTACCATTATTATTAATGATCAACAGCTCCATGGTTTACATGATTAGGCAGTATGTGTAAAATCTTTAAATGATAACAATGTTTGATAATTGGTATACAATAAAAATTCTTATGATTACTAATTTGCTTGATAACCGACTACGTTTAACCAAAAATGACAATTCTTCAATCCAACCAATTATAATCTCTGTAACGTCATTGCTTTCTTTCTCATATTAAAACCATTTTTTGGAATTGATATTTTTATATTTACATTTAACTTGAAAGTTTGTTACGCTATAATGCATGTATAAATGATTGAGTACAAATAGAGCTTTCATCATGGAATCAAAGTAGATAAGTACGGATTAGAGCTTCCATGATCGAGTAACCTACATGATTATTCAAAGATTTTTAAAGGCACAAGTTCTAATGTTTCTGTTTAGAGGTTGTTTGGCAGTTGCTTGATGGTTTGGAGCAGAATCATTAAGTGGTCAGAATGATTAAGAGATTCTTATGATATCGTGCAAAATGAAATATGGTTTTTTGACAATTGTTCAAAATGAAATCAAGACGCTTAATAGTTAAGGGAGGCTCAAGATACAAAATCATTCAGAGGGTTTTGAAACCATCAAGAGGCAGATTTTTTTTTTTTGCCAAACAGGATTCACCTCTTTGCGATTTAGAGATTGTCTCTTAATGAAACCATTAAGAGGTAAACAAACAACCCTAAATCTAGAATGTTACGGGGATTTTTTACCAAATGTTTACACGGAGCTTACAAACAAGTTTCACCACTCTCACCTTATTGAGCAACATTTTTTACCATCAAATATGAAAGTTTTTAAGCATCTCTTAAACCATGAATCTTGATATGATGCTTTTTCACTATGCCCACCTGCACCAACCAAACAACATCATAAAACACACACACACACATATATATATATATATATATATATATATATATATATATATATATATATATATATATCTTCTCATCAACATCACACATGATGCATATACTTTGTTACTGGTAGTATCAAGTGAAACTTGATACTCAAAACCACTAACATATATATGGTCTCTTCAACATTCAAAGTAATGGGGACATAAACTTGTATTGTCAAAAAAATTACCTGATTAATAAAGCTGGAGACGTTCTTTCTCTGGTCAGCTTGAAGCTGAATGACCTTTAAACAATATGAAGCATGTTAGAAAATAGACACGGAAGCAAAACAAAGAAACCAACATTATGAAAGGGCCGTTAGAATATAAACTAACATGGCCTACTTTAGGTCCTGAACAACAGTTCCATTGCATAACTCCTTCAGGTCCTTAAAAATCTATTTGTAGCTAAAATCATTTTTCAACGTCGGAAAGGTCATCAAGCTTTTACGACCATTATGTTGCTGCACGCAAACATGGTCATACTCTTTAGACCCAACACCTCAAAAATAGCTCCCAAACGGAGTTCGGACGGTGTTCAGATGGTTTTCAAACAACGACTTCAGTGATGTGGAATCAGTCTTCGTCTCAATATTTGAAAAAAATCTTCCATTTCTGCTACTCGGTATGGTCTAAAACGTTAATATATAGATCATAATTCTTCATGAATAAATATATAGAAGAGAAACAAATTCAGTAACAGAAACATAAACTCAGATTCATGGAACAGAAACAAATCTGAAACAAAAATAGATTCACCGTCGATCGGAATAAAGATGAAGACAGAAACATAAAAATGGAAAAATGAATTCCAGAAACACAAACCATGATTCATGAAAATAAAACAGATTTACCGTCGATCGAACTCAAAATGAAGCCAGAAACAGATCTGAAAACACCATAAACAAAATCTGAAAAATACCATAAACAGATCTGAATAAACAACTCGAACTCAAAATGAAGTCGACGTTCATCGAGATCACCACTCAAAGCCGGTAAACAAAAACTCTCTCTTTCACCAAATCAACCAAAATTTAGAAACTTTGTAGAGGCAACTCACAATGAATCAACCAAAATTTAAAAACATTAAGAGTTTTTGCTAAGTTGCTTCCTTGAGACAGTTGCTTCCTCGAGACCACAACCAAAAATCAAAAAATGACCACAACAAGAGGAAATCGAGATAATCAATAAATCAAAAATCGAGAATACAACAAGAAAAAACCGAGAGCACAAGTAATTAGAAACCGTAACTTTAGAATCGAGATAATCAAATCGTCAAAAAATCAAGAAATCGAGACCACAACATCTACCTGAAATCGAGAGCGATGTGAAGAAGACGGAGAGTATGAATCGTAGCCTGTGAATCGTATAAGAAGAAACAACCAGAGTATGAAACATCAAAGCTCTTTACGGTTCATTTAGGTTTTGAGTGTAAAGGTAACAACAAAAGAAACAACCAAATGAGAAAATGAAAAAAATCTAGAGTAAGAACCGAGAAGATAGAAATCCATACCAAGAAATCGAAAGGAGCCCTCTGAAGAAGACCGAATAGAGATGAAGAAATCGAGATGAATAAGTGAAGAAAAATCTTCCATTTATGCTACTCGGTATGGTCTAAAACGTCAATAAGTGAAGAACAATCTTCCATTTTTGCTACTCGGTAGTCTAAAACGTGAATAGGTGAAGAAAAAGGTATGGCTATACTCGGTAGTCTAAAACGTGAATAGGTGAAGACGTGAAGAAGTAGAAGAAGAAGGGAGTGGTTGTACCGTGGGTATGGGCCAAGTGAAAGTGTTTCAAGTTGTACATCATGCATCAAAAATTGTAATTAAGAGTTTTTTGATTTTTATGCTTTAAAACCTTGTACTATGTGTTTAAAGAGTTGTCTTTAAGACTTTTTATCTAAATGCATATTAAAGTAGTATAGATATAGATATAGATATGAGTAAACTCTAATTTTGGTCCTTGAGGTTTAGTGAAAAGTCTGAAAATGGGACCTGAACTTTGATAAGTCTAAAAATCATCCTTCTCGTTTGCATTTTGATCTGAAAGTGGTCCCCGGTTACTAACTCCGTTAAAAAAATCCGTTAGTGTGAGTGGCATTTTAGTCTTTTTATGTTTCTACTAATTTTCTTTTAAAAATAAAAAAATATTATATACAAAAATTTATATTATATATATATACGCTAAACCACAGGACACTGTAGTGTCTTCTTCCTCAAACCGAGATTGAAGCTCCGATGTGCCAACCTCGTCTCCAAATCTCCTCATACTATACACACTGCAAGTTCCTACCTACAAAAGAAACCATAAATGGAAGTGCAATTTTCACCATCCCATCTTTCATCTCCCGTGACCAAGCCACACACCCACCTGCAAAATGGTGATACCTACACATGGTGATCTAATGACCCACCTACAAAATGTGACCCAAGACCCACTTACAAAATGGTGTTCTAACCCTTGACCAATACCTCACATCCACCTACAAATGTGTTTGTGTATGAGAAAGACACACAATGGTCACTTTTTTCATCAAAAAACATGATTTTAAAGTAATTTCATTCCTAAAATCTAAATCAAAACCCAAAAACTAAATCAAAAACTATATATCAAAACTCAAATTTAGAATTTAATAAATCACAGCTTTCACCAATTTGTACACAGAAGATGATTTAGGTGCGGTTACCAGAGAAGGGGAAGATGACAGGGACGGAGCCATAATTTTTTTTAAGGGTGGTCTTCATTATTAAAACAGAAAAATAAATATAAAATAATATTATATTGATAACAACGTTCAGTCAAAAAACAAATGTATATATTACAAAAGTGTTGCACTAACCTTAGCGATTCAACAATGACTCCGGCGTGTTTTCATTTTCTGAAACATATCAATGATATCTTCATTCACATCTTTTTCGATATACGCTAACAATCTATGAAAGTGAAACTAAAATTACATAAGAAACAATATGTGAAGTGAAACAAAGAGACAATCTGTGAAACATAAGAAACAATCTGTGAATTGAAACATAAGAAACAAATCAACAATCTATGAAGCAATCTGTGAAACAAATGTATAATTCTCAATCTGTGAAACTAAAATTACATAAGAAACAATATGTGAAATAACAAAATATAGAAATAAGAAACTCAATTTCTCAATTTATAATTCTCAATTTCTCATACAAATAACAAAATATGGAAATGGAACCCTAGAAACAATATGTGAAACAAATGTATAATTCTCAATTTCTCAAACAAATAACAAATGGAACCCTAGAATTCTAGAAATAAGAAACTCACAACTCAAGTCTGTGAACAAAGAGAAGGAGAAGCAGGAGAAACCGAGATCACTGGATAAACAAAGAGAAGAAGAAGCAGGTTGTCAGTTGTCGCAGAAGAAGTGGCTTGTTTGTTGTCGCAGAAGAAATCGAGAACCGAGAAGCGAGAATTGTATTTGTCGTACCAGTTGCCGATCGATACTTCATACTTCGCCTTCTAATTCGTAAAATCGAGAGATGAAACTCGATTTAGGCTGGAGTATCGAGTACTGGACTGCTGGAACTGGAACATCGGCTGAAAATGAATTTCGATTTGGGTTGTTGGAGGCTTGGAGCGGTGGAGCGCAGACGGTGGATTTTCAATGAAAAATCGAGAGACAGGGAGGGTCAAGGGTTGCTTTAATCTAGATTTTGACTAATTTTTTTTTTATTTATATTTCAAAACAGGTGAGGGTGGGCCAGTGCCGTTCCTGGGCCAGGCCTGGCACCGCCCCTGGAAGGTGAGGGTTCCTTTTTGTCTGTGTGTTTGGTTGCCAAAGAGGAGTAGAGGGAAGGGTTCCCCTAGATCGACGGAGATGGCGTCGGTAGGGGTACGGAGTACATGGGGTTTCGTTCTTGGTCCTGTTTTGGTGAAGAAGATAGTCTCATCGTGGTGGGTTGGGTTATCATGGAGATGAAGGGGTTAGAGAGGGGTGGGGGTTGGGGGTGGCTTCCACTACGTTTTAATTTTATGTAATCTGAAATTAGAAAAAAAAGGAAAATATAAAAGGACAGAAATACCCTCTCTTTTAACGGACTCTTTTAACGATGTTAGTGAATAGGGGCCACTTTCAAATCAAAATGCAAACGACAGGGATGATTTCTAGACTTATCAAATTTCATGTCCCACTTTCAAACTTTTCACTAAACCTCAAGAACCAAAATTAGAGTTTACTCTCTCTCTCTCTCTCTCTCTCTATATATATATATATATATAAATTAAAAAAAAATTATTAATTTTTTTTTGTGTTTTATACGCCACTAGCCTAGGACACCCTTTATAAAAAGAGGAAAAAACCGAGAGTCTTACCCGATAAGTTAGGGAAATGACTCTAGCGTTTGTCGGGTTTAAGACGCTTACCAACAATCAATTTTGATGGTCAGGAATGTTTATGATAAGGTAAGTATATTAGGATGAGATACACTATGATGTACTTGATTGATTTTCATATCAAGCACGATTAATGGGTGAGTTTGAGATTAAGGGGTTGTTTGGTTCATGGAATTGGAAGGATTTGGAATGACCAATTTCATTGATCAAATTCCAAACTCATGTTTGGTTCACGGAATGAATCCTTCCAATTCTATTGAATTCCACAATTTAAGAAATTCATCATTCCTTCCTTTAAGTGAAGGAATTGAATTCCTACCAACCAAACTTGTGGTCAAATTCCATCAAATTTCATTCCAATTCCTTCAAAGTCAAATTCCTTTGTTGGATTCCAATTCCATTAAATTCCATTTTGTGAACCAAACGTCCCCTAAGAGTGGTCAAGGGTCCATATATGCTTCTCATCTAACTCTTCTTCTTCTTACACGATCATTTGACTATTAATATTTTAGTATGTATTTATTTGTTTATTTAAATTATGAATTAATGTACTTTAAAACATTAATAATACTAAAGCTAAAAATAAATGAGTTGTTTGATTCTTAAGTAAGTAATAAATTTCGTCCATAAACTTTTATATAATATTTAGTTTTAGTCAGTTAATTGTTACGCTTTGTTTAATACCTTCTGTTGATCCGCTGTTTGTTGTTGCTGACCAGCTTTTCAACAAAACATCGATGGCGAAGGGGTCCTCCTCATACCAAGAGTTAAATTATGCCATATGTATAACAATTGTACTTTTTTTAATGTTAAAGAGGTCGTTGTACATTATATAATGTAATTTCTACCCATTTTTAAAGGAAAATGCTCTTATGGTTAAAGTATCGATATTTTAAGCAATACTTAAGTGTTTCCTTTATAAGACCATCTCCAACAGAATTTTTTAATTTCCATAAAATAGAGAAACAAAACTTAAAATCTCTAAAATGACTTAGGGGTGTTTGGGATTGCTTATTTAAAACAACTTATTCTTATTTTAAAAAGTGTTTATTAATTTATGCGGTGTCAAACCGAAGTTTTTAAAAAAGTGTTTGGATTACCTTATTGTGGTACCAAAACATAATAAGTTAATAAGTTGTTATTTAAAGGTGTTTGAGATTGCTTATACATATAAAATAACCAAAAAGGTGATAAACATTTTTCAAATAAGTTGATAAGTTAAAACCAAATGACTTATTAAAAATTGTTTTTCAACGGTTTGGCACCGCTATAAACCATTTTAATTTTTCTACATCCAAACACTCAAAAGTGTTTATCTCCGGTGTCAAATCGCAATAAGCTAAAAAACACCTCAAATAAGCAACCCCAAACACCCCCTTACATTCAACTCCAACAAATTTTTCTTTTTTAGAGATTTTAACACAACTTATATTATTATCTAATTTATCATCCCAATAAATTTAAAAAAAAAAAAACTTTATATAAAATGATAAAAATCCGAGCTCATTGGTGGGATTGAATAAAAATAATCATTTTTCTCTCAAACCATCAAGTTTTAAAGAATTATCGGAACTTGAAAAATGTTCATGTTTTCTCTATTATAGAGAACAAAATAGCAAATCCGTTGGAGAAAGTTAGAGAACAAAAACTCTTTTTTTTTTTCTATTTTAAAGAAGTTGTTGAAGATGCTCCAAATTACCAAAATGGTCTACACTTGAGACTTGGTGTTTTTGTTATTTTTAAAGGGGTTATTACAATAAATCATTTATTTATTTAAGTGGTTTAATAATAGGGATTAAAGTGTCGTTTTTGGGTTTAATATATATCACTTGGGGTTTAACTAAAGATAGTCGAGGTTGACGAGTTGACTTTTACCTCCTTTGACCAATAAGGATTTTAGATGGAGATAATCAAGAGTCAAGACATTTTAAGAAACTGGGGTTTCAAGTTTGAGGTTAGGTTGGGTCAAATTTGACTCTAGTTAACTTTTAGAGAAATTAAGCCATTAATCAAGTATTATTATATGAAATGTGTAGGTTTTTTGTCAATAACTATCAGTAGTTGATCTACACGGACATGTGAATCTTCACAGACTTACATGAGATGCATACATATGTACAAATTTATTTTGAGCATGATATGAATTATATGGTAATGTGCACGTATGCATTATGTTTTAACTTACATACATATTATAGTATATTTTATATGTATGTTATATGACCAATTGTATGTTATATGTTCATTATTTTCAAACAACTTTAACATGTTATTTCAAAAGACAATTTTATGATCAGTTCTAATGGGTGGACATTTGATCAGTATGTCACGGACAAGTGACACAATCCAGACAAGTAGGTGATTGAACAGAACATGTAGCTTAACCTAGGGCGTGTCAGTGACTAAATGACCCGTACCTGACCCTAAAATTTATGAGACCTCATTTCTTTAAGTGATGCATGTTTGCATACTATTTGACACAGTTTACAAGTTGATATGTATAGTGTGAAATGATTTATTTACTCAGACCATGAACTCACCGAGCTTTAGAAGGCCCAATGGCACCATATTCTAGGAGCCCAAACTATGTGATTGAATAAATCCTCAACCCGTAATCACAACGACCCAATTGCAAGAGCACAAAGAAGAAATTTTAAATTTAGAAGACAATAAGGGTTTTGCCTTTTCTGATAAATTGGCTAAATTTAAGCTAACTATAGTATGCATCTTAGGGACATAAGGTTCAAGGTTGGACAGAGGAAAAAAGGCACATGTACATACTTGCTTAGTCCATTTAAGTTCAATATTTATGTTTAGACATTTATGTTGGATAAGTTTTGTAAAGCAATCCGGTGTGGAACGAGTTAACATTTAGGTTACATATTTATTGTTTTAAAGTCTTCCGCTGTAAATTATTTTAATTTAGCCGTTATTTTGATATATTTATTAAAAAATATTAATAATGATGTAATATTTTTCATGGTAAAGTGAGAGTTTTACATGAATGTTCGCGAAGGTGACTGAAGACAAAGTTAAAGATGAAAGAAAATGAAGATGAATGTGAAAATGAAGGAGATAGAGATGAAGGTAGATGAAGATGAAGGTGGATGAATGCATATGCTTTTTTTGTAAGCAATCAAATTAAAATCTATGTTATTTTTGAACCCCCAGATAAAATATTCATCTTGAGGCACAATTCCTCACCGTTCTCACCAAAAAATATGTTATCACATAAGTCTGGTCTCATCAGGGCCGACCCTGACATTTTGGAGGCCCTGTGCGAATAATTAAATGTGACCCTTATTTTTTTTTTCAAATATACTATTAACTAATTTCTTTTCTACAATATTCCTATGTATATTTAATAAGTAATTGATTGAGGGTTCTTTTTTGACATTGAAAAAACTGTTCATTTTTTCTTTCCTTTTCACGTTAAAAATTAATTATCCGATTCAAAATTTCTGGTTGTAGACATCAACTCTAATTTTAGTCCCTGAGGTTTACTGAAATCTTTGAAAATGAGACCTGAACTTTGCTAAGTCTAGAAATCGTCCTTGTGGTTTTCATTTTGCTCTGAAAATGGTCCCTACCCACTAACTCCTCCGTTAACTTTCTATGTTAGAGAGAGGGGCATTTTTGTCCATTTATAAACTTAGCAAGTTTACAGGAACTATAAATGTCCCTCACTCTAACAAAGGAAGTTAACGAAGTTGGTGGTTAGGGACCATTTTCAGAGCAAAATGAAAACCACAAGGACGATTTCTAGACTTAGCAATGTTTAGGTCCCATTTTCAAAGATTTCAGTAAACCTCAGGGACCAAAATTAGAGTTTACTCTATTTTTTATAAAAGTAATCAATGTTACTGGTAATTACAAAAAACACATAACATCACAACGTTTTATATGTCTATCTTTATTAGAAAAGACTCTAACATTATAATTAAAAAAATTCCAAAGAACATCTAAAATATTCACAAATTTAAATTTATTTATTTTCTAAATTCCATAACATATTCAAAGAAAATTATATAAGAAATTACTAAAAATATATTAAATACTTAATAATCAAAATTGTTGAATCAAATTTTGTACCTAAAACTTTAGAAATGAAAAAGGTAAAAAGAGAGATAGTTTAACGATGAATGATGACAACAAATGATGATTGAAAAAACAAAATAGAAGAAATAACTAACGATTAAATAAATATCATAATTAACCGATTCACATTTAAAGCTATCCAAAAATAACTGCTAAAAAAAACTACCATATATATACGGATTAAATAGAAAAAGACCTATTTGCCCTTATAATTTAAATCAATTAAAAATCAAAAGAAATTATCTCATTGGTTGAAAATGGTGTGCAAAGTTTGCATCATAAGAGTGGTTTTCAAAAGATCGCTCCCCTATGTGTGTATATATATAATTTTCTTTGATAACTAGTGTTGGGCCCGTGCATTGCACGGGAGGATAAATTTTTTGTTGGAATATTGAACCGAGTTAAAATGAAAAGTAATTTCTCTGTTAACAGTTAATGAAATACAATATGAAAAACGAATGTATTTTCATAAGTGGTTAACTTGCATATATTCGTTTGTTATTATGAGTTTGTGCAATAATATTGGTAATAGTTTTGTATTATATTATTTAAAACTCAAACGACATGTCTCACAACATATTTATCTGACTGTTGACTTCAAGACCTCATAGTATTTATCGATAAAAATAAATATATGTATATATATCTTATTCCCCAACTTCGAAAAATATGATTGTGGGTTTTGAAAAATATAAACAAATCCTCACTAAATAAAATAAAATATAAAAAAGTTGTTTTTCAAAAAAAAAAAATATAGTGGAATACCTTTTGTTCAGTTGCAGGATCGCCATTGACTCCCGACCGTTCGTCTTCTTCTTGTACTCGGATAATACATAGAGAAACTATATATATTTATAGTGAATGTAGATAATATTTTAAAATCTTTTATTTTCATTTTCGATTTTACATTTAAATGTAAATATATTAAAAATATGAAAGAATATTTTTATATCTACATCGTTTCTATTTTATTTTCTTTACACTTGGTTAATTTGGAAAGTATTGCGGAATATTTTTATTTTAAAGAAGACGATAATTTATTAGTGTATCTCGTTATTTTTTATTTTTAATTCATATCAACATTTTTTTTATTCTTTTAATGCTCGTGAAAAAAAAATACGTGTAGATTTTATATTATCAAAAAAAATACGTATAGATTTTATATTATGCTAATAAAAAATACGTGTAAATTTTATAAAATAAAATAGATTTTATATTAGCAAAAAAATACGGAAGAAAAAATAGATTTTTTATAAATTTTATATTTAATCATCTCATAATGATTTTTCCATGTTTTATTTTATAAAATCTTTTTCCATATTTTATTTTATAAAATCTTTTTACATAATGAGATGTAATATTAAAAAATACGGAAGAAAAAAGATTTTATATTACATCTCATTAATATAGATTTAAATGTAAAATAAAATAAAAAATGTTGTAATTAAGAGTTTTTTATACCGTTTTTATAATATAGTATAGAAGATATAGTTTTAAATGTAAAATCTACATTTAAAATAGATTATGCTAATATAAAGTCTATTTTATAAAATCAACCATTAAAAAACAAATAGTTATATTAATAAATGAGTATCTATTCCACAAATAAATGATTATGTGAGATACTGTGATTGGAAATGTTGTACCAAAACATTAAGAAACTGTAAATTAAGTAATTGACTTTAATTAGCTGTAACTTGTGCTTAAAATATTGTAATTAAGAGGTTTTTATACCGTTTTTATAATATAGTATAGATACCCTCCTCTCTCTTTCTTATGGCGGATATGATGAAATTCCCCTCTCTCTCTCTCTCTCCCTCACTCCTAGCTAATTTTCATATTCCATGCTTCCTTTCTCTTATCTACTATTTCTAATTCATACAAATTGTATGTAGGTATATGCTTTTAAGATGAATTGAGGAGCTATCAACCTACCTACTTATAACAACAACAAATACCAAGGCATTGACGACAATGAGCGTAAATTGAAGAGCACGAAAAAAGAATGTTGTTGAAAGATGATAATCATAAAGTGCAGGATATGTAAGGGAAAAAAATGAAGAACGTGACTTATTTAGATTATCTTTAACATATTTTAAGTGGTTATATTACTAGAGAAATTGACCAAAATAGTCAATCTCCCTAACCGAATTCATCTTTTAACCATTTTTTCAATTGAATTCTCATTTTAATCAAAGTTTATGCAAACGCATTTACGTAAACTCGATTTTCAAATTAAAGAAAATAAACAAAAATATTCAAAGTAAATTTGTATAAAGGATTCATATTTGCTCATTTATGTAAAAGAAATTTAATTTGAAAATAGGTTTTATGTAAATGCATAAGACAAATTTAGGTAAACTGAAATTAAAATAGAATTTTGGTTGTAAAAATACTAAAAAGTAAATTTATTTGAAGATATGGCTATTTTGGCCAATTTTCCAGTATTAATTTAATTATGCCGAATAACGCTGAAACACAAAAAATAGTGTAAATAAATATTAAAAAGTTGGCGGGTGTAATTTCATTTGCATGGGTGATTTTGACATCACGGTGAGAGTGGGAATAACGTACATGATTCTAAAAAATTAACGTTTGTACTATTCCCACCAATCGCAGCTTCACACCATTTCTAGTTTCCAGAAAATTCCATTTGATTTTGATTTTGATTTTATCCCCAAATAAAGTATTTAGGGTTTGCTAAATTCATCACCTCCATCGCCGGCCATGGGGAGGAGTAAGTTCTTAAATTCTCTCTTTTATCCTTTTAAATTAGTTGATTAATTTGGTTGCCAAATGGATTATCGATTTGATCGTACGTATCAGTGTTTATTTTTTGTTCCTAATTAATTAATTAATTATTTGCTCGATCTTCAATTCTCTTCTTCTAGCTCAACTGAACCAGATGTAAGTCATGTAGCTCGTTTGTTTGTACACCTTAATTGATCCCATGGAAATGTATTGATATCTCTAGATATGGTGAACTTTCAATTCGTACGGTAAACGAAATTCATTGCATATTTTTAGCCATGGCGGGTTTTCTGTTAATTTTTCATTTTATCCAACTGAATTTTCTAGTGATTTGGCTTATGCATCTCAGCTATATATATAGGCGAAGAAGAAGCGTGTGAGAAGTTGAGGTTAACGTGATAAGCGTGAGAAGTGGATATGAAACGTTGATCACTTTTAATCAAATGCCCTCCCATCAATTGGAGCTTAGAAGAGAATTGATCCGGTGCATCACGGTGTATCTTATCTCGGTGTATCTAATTTTAATGTCCATTCATTTCTCATCCAACGGTTGATAACCATTTCTCACGTTAACCTCAACTTCTCATTGGAACCCAATCTTATATATATATATATATATATATATATATATATATTGCTTTCGTGAAACCCATGAGACTACATTTTTACACTTGAAACTTCACATCAAAACACTATAAAAATAAAAATAAATCTGAACTTTCACAGCAAAAACACTATGAAGGTTACCTTCACAATGTTTTATTGTGAAAAGGTGGTTTCACGGGTCTCACATAAACCAAATATATATATATATGTATGTGTGTGTGTGTATGGTGGTGGAGATATAGTGAGAAGCAAGGGATTTGGACCCTTGGATAGGATGAGATGCACCAAGATGTATCGGATCAATCCCCATATGAAGTTCATTGGTGGGTTTGAGATTACAAGTGATCTAGATCCAGATCCCTTTCTTCTCACACTATCCTTCGCCATATCTGATATTATCAACTAAATGATATGAATATGTTGATGAATTTGTGATCGATCGATCACTTGTATTATATCTAGGACCTGCCAGATGTTATCGCCAAATCAAAAACAAGCCGTACCCGAAATCCCGATTCTGTCGTGGAGTCCCCGATCCAAAGATCAGGATCTACGATGTGGGAATGAAGAAGAAGGGGGCAGATGAATTGCCATTTTGTGTTCATTTGGTTAGTTGGGAAAAAGAGAATGTGTCGAGTGAAGCACTTGAAGCTGCTCGAATTGCTTGCAACAAATACATGGCTAAGCACGCAGGGAAGGACTCGTTTCACTTGAGGGTTCGAGTCCACCCTTTCCACGTGTTGCGAATCAACAAGATGTTGTCGTGTGCCGGGGCCGATAGGCTCCAAACTGGCATGAGAGGTGCCTTCGGGAAGCCATTGGGAACGTGTGCTCGAGTACACATCGGTCAGGTCCTTCTTTCGGTTCGTTGCAGGGATAACCAAAGCGCCCACGCACAAGAGGCTCTGCGTCGGGCAAAGTTCAAGTTCCCGGGCCGTCAAAAGATTATCGTCAGCCGGAAATGGTATGAATTTGTTTGTTGCCTCAAGTTTAATGTATTAAAACAACATATATATATATATATATATATATATATATATATATATATATATATTAATTCTTGATTGATTGATTGGGAAAATTAATTGATTAATGTAGGGGATTCACCAAGTTCAACCGTCAGGATTATGTGAAGTGGAAATCAGAGAATCGAATTGTGCCAGATGGTGTGAATGCCAAGGTGGAATTTTGTGTGTGCATATATACGCCAAATGAACTCATACAGTACCTTTTTTTTATATTATTACCGAGCTTGGCCTCTTGGAAGTTGGCTGTCTGATAACCTGGATACTGTGAGCAAATTTTGTTGGTTAAATGTGTGTATTCTTAAGTGATTGATTGTGTGTTATGCAGCTTCTTGGGCGGCATGGACGATTGGCGAATCGTCAACCGGGAAGGGCATTTTTGACTTCAACCACTTGAGATCATGTTTATGTTTGATTGATGAGAAGAAGAAGAAATAAAAGCATGAAGAAGGTTGAAGTACTGTCTATTGTATGGTGATACTAGTAGTAGTTAATTTGAGAGAATAATTTGAGAAGTGTTGCCCCTTTGATTAGTTTTAAAACATATATACATATGTATGTATGTTGTATCTATTTGATGTTGAAGTATAATCTATCTATACATATAATAAATAAGTAACTGGAGTGTCACGTGTCGTCTTCTGGTGAGCCGACTTCAGTATTTTTCCGCCTAAACATGTATTTGGACGCATAGCACACCCACATTCATTCCTTCTTAAATTTTTTCTTAATTCAATTTAACATGTATCTGGACACATAACACACCCATATTCACTACTTAAATCTTTTCTTAATTCAATTTTTTTAATTATACGTTACATTTACTACCTTTATAATTAGGTATGTAGTTTACTTTTAATCTCTTACTTTTTTATTTTTCATTTTAGACTCTTATCATATAAACATAAATAATGTATATGAACTAAAATGCATTAAAAACATTTCTATTTTTTATAAATTATACCATTGTAATTGTTTCATCAATATCTTCGAAATAAACTCAATATTGAATATTTTTTGATTTAATTATATTATCAAATATCATAAATATATACAAATTAATGTGTCGTGATTAGTATGGGATTTGATACAAAAAAAAAACAACTCTGAAGGGAAAAAAGCTTGAAAAAGTAGCATCGTACTTTCGATGATCATTCATATATGTAAGAAAAGTTTTTTGACATGATTTAATTTTTAAATTACCCCGTGTAATACACGGGTTCGAAGCTAGTTATACTATTAAACAAGTGCATAATCATGATTGAAATATGGTTAGGAAAATCTCAATCTGCACCCTCCTGCGTGCGGGTAGGTATTGGAGTAAAACCATTCAAGGGGCTTGTAAACTTCTCTCACTTCCATGGTTATAAACCACTAAATCTTTTACTCCTTCCTATGTGGGACACTTTCCCACGCCCACTTGGTTTTTTCTAAGTTCATCCAAGTACCCAACTTTGAGTATCGATATCTCATTCACACACACTCCGTTTTGGACACATTATATATCGTTTCGAAACTCTCATATAGGAGAACACAAACCCACTAAGAGTTAATTATATATAATACATATATAGGCCAAAGATAATTTACAACCCATGTAAATCTTACAATTCATGCAACCCACATTTTAACCGTTGGATTCATGAAAAAAGGTTATTTTGTTTTTATTTTTTAATTTTTTTAATTGAAAATATTGGACCCACATGTATTGTAACCGTCGATCATTAATCCAACGGTTACGATGTGGGTTGCATGAGTTGTAACATTTTCATGAGTTGTAAATTAAACTACCCCTACATATATATGTATTTAAATGTGTCCAAAGTTCGTAAAAAACCTATATTTTTACTAAATTTTCCAACACAATTTACCTACCAACTTTTGTGACAAATCAACAAATAAGGTTCAGTTTAATCGGTTTTGATTTATTCGGTTTTCGGGTTATTCGGTTCGGTAACTGGTTAAACCGAATAAGGATTTATATTTTTTTCGTTGGACACTTGCTCATATAATTTTCTCAAACTAATTGTCCGTTGCTTTTGATATATAATTGTATCATACAATAATACTCAATAATTGACTTATATTAAGTAAAAAACACCATCTTAAATTTTTTTTTTCTCTGCCAAGATGTCACAACATCATGATGTCCTTACTTAATCATAACCAAAATTAAGGAGAAGGAAAGGCATGTGAGAACCCTTAATGAGATGACAAATGTTGTGATCCTCAAATTTTGTGAATTCATAGAAAGTATGAATCGAACATAAGATGACCGACACATAGTTCTGTCATGAAAGAATCTTTAACTTTATATATTGACTTTAAAAAAGCATTATTGAGAAAACAGCCAATGCACAATAACATTAATTTTATATATTTGAACTTTAAGGTTTACTTTTTAATGTCTATTTCTAAAACTATTTACTTTACTATCAATTTCATAACATGATATTAAAAACGAGTTTCAATTTTCGAATTTCATAATGCAAGAGGCATTGACGAGAACTTATGTTATATTCCACACAAGAAACAGGGGTTTTAGCAACGACTTTTGTTGTCGCTAAAAATCCATTTAGAAACGATTTATAGAGACGATATGTCGTCGCTGTATCTTATGGCTGAAACATTTTGTCGCTAAAGACTCGTCGTTGAAACTCACTTTTCTTGTATGTAGTAATAACAATTAAATATGAAACTGAATATGATGTTGACATAAGAAAATTATTGTATCGGGTTACCACATAAATTGAAAACCAATTATCAAAGATGGAAATGATGTTTTTTTTAACGGAAAATGATTTGATCATGAACAATATTTGGGTTTGAGGATTGAAAGTGAAAAAAAGAACAATCTTAGGAATCATAGGCTTGGGATGACTACATTTAATTAATATTGTATCGAATGCCATATTATAAATTTAACGTTTTTTGCATTTTATTATGTTAAAAAGCAATTCTAAAAGTACATTAATTCGTACACTTGGCATTTGAATATTGTTAGAAAATTATCAACTTTATTGTGAGATTTTGCTATCTTGGCTTTTGTTGTCCACACGATGCCACAATTAGACAACATCACAACGTCCTTCCTTGGTCGTATAATGAAATGAAAAAGAAAAGCATGTGAATAACTTTGACGATGTAACAAATAAAATGCCATCCTCAAATTTTGGCATCGAAACTCTTATATGGTCCCAATGGTCCATCCTACCCCCAAATTTTCGTAAAAAATCATAGAGTATGAAACCAACAAATATGATCAACATGTGTTAGGTATTGAGAGAATATTTTAACTTTATATTTGATTTTCTTAAACATTTGTAAGTTGTCCCAGACAGAGGATGGTTCCAGTTGACCCACGTCAATGACATGTGTTTTAGTATTTAATTTTTGGCACATGATAATGACTTTCATTCATTAGATTATGAGTAATCGACTCATCCGTAATCACTTTTCATTTATATTAGAACACAATAGCTTGTTTTAATCACGCCATTGTCAATATGTCGATAAATTATGTTTGAAAACCTGTTGAATTACTCAAAGGTGCAAACTAGTTGGTCATACATGGATCATATTTACAAAGCTAAAAAATATTGAAAACAATGAAGGTTAGAAACATACATATGAATAAAACGTTGTCGGGTTAGCTCAACTGAAAATAAGATTTGGGCCTTTGAGATCCTCCTCAGAAATCACCAGTTCTGGTCCTGCAAAGCCATTGAGATTTTCCTGACTGATCTCCAGAGCCGTCAAAGTGCGCATAAGCTGACCCGAAAATACAAATTGAATAATAATTTAATTAAAAAAAACATGTTTATTGAATTATATTACATTGTGTAAAAGAATTATACCAATAAAGAGAAAAGAAAAAAACTCAAAATAAAGAAGGGTATATAAGGAATATGACACGTATCTAAGATATCCTTTGACTTTTATACAACCATCAAAAGGAAGATTATTCCATAGGGAAATTGGCTCAAAGAGCCACATCACACACCCACATTGGTCTCCTAGCCATTTCTCGCCCGATTTGACGAAAATAAACCTAGGTCCGCAATGGCGGAACTGCAGGTTCGCTACCTGCCAAAAAACGACAAAAAAATGACGGTTCGAGCCAGATCCGCAACGGGTCGGGTCGGTAGGTCCGCCACCCGACCCAGGTCCGCCACCTTTCCACGTGTCACGTAACGGGACTTGTCTGCACATCCGCCATGGCGGACCTAGCTCCGCCATTGCGGACCTAGGCTAGGTCCGCCAGTGTCCATTTTTTATTATTTTTTTTGTTTTTTGACGTACCTTTTCGTTGCGGAGCTGCATTATTTTGGGCCTATATAATTGTCAGATATACATTTAGTTGTTGAATTCATTGAAGCCTTTTGAAAATTTTTGAAACCGGTGAAGTTTTCCCCAAAAATAGCAAGCCTGAAAACGGAAGGTAAGCAGTTTTGTTTACTGTGAAAAAATTTCAAAAACACCTGATAGTTTCAAGATGAGTTCTGTTTCTGAAAAAGTAAAGTTACGTATTTTGGGTGGAGGTTCATTTGAACTGGGCGATCAAGGGTGGGATTATTATACTGATCGACCAATGGTTCGCATCATGGTTCCGACAACTATCACGCATCAAAGGTTGGTTAGTTATCTTCGTGAGAAATGTGGTATGGACACCATTGTTGGTACCACCAGAATTATCTACGTAAATTCTGGCCAAATGATTCAGCTAAGAGACAATGTCGAAGTTTCGTGTTTCTTGCAAAGTGCTATGGCCTTTTCAACTCCGCCAACACTTTACGTTTACGACGATTACACGATGGCGGGCAGCAGCAACGTTGGTTCGAACACCGGAGGCGCTCCTGATGTGTATGCCGAGCAGAATCAAACATCTTATGGTATGAGTGACTATAACCCCAGTGTTGTTCCTGAGACAGAAGAAGAACTGGTAGACGAACGAGCCGATGAGGAAGACGAAGCCGATGAAGAATTTTATCAAGACCCCGATGAATCTCATGTTTATGACCTGGGTCTTTCTGATGTTCATACGGATGAAAAAGAAGAAGAAGAAACGTCTGAACGTAGTCCTGTTAAATCATATGGTGGGATAAATGATTTCTTTTGTATGCCTCCCTCCCTTCCAGAAGACCGAGAGCCCGTCATCACACCAAACGAAGCACCCGTACATTATAACCGTAGTAGAAGAGTGAGTTTAGGGGATGTTTTTCAAATGAAAGACGAAATGACCCTTGCTATCGGGAGGAAGACCCTTGAAGAGGGTTTCCAGTTTAGAGTTGAAATATCTTCAAAAAGCCGATACGATGTGAGATGTGTGCAGCCTAACTGTAATTGGCGTATTTATGCTGTGTGCATAGAGAATAGCACTATGTTCCACGTACGAATTATGAACGATGTACACACTTGTTCAAGGACCCAGATGAATCCCCACCACCGTAACGCCAATAGCAGAGTATTGGGACACATAATTTTGCCTAAAGTGCGTGACGAAAGCTGGAAAATACGTGGAAAAGACATTGTGAACGACATGAAGGCGGACATGCACCTAAATATCTCGTATTGGCAAGCTTGGCGTGCGAAGGCTTATGCGCTAACCATTGAGCGGGGTACCCCCCAGGAATATTTTAGCCGACTTCCTGCGTTCTTCTATAACTTGGAGCTTAATAATCCTGGTACTTTCACTCGAATAAAGACAGATAGTACAGGACGTTTTGAGATGTGTTTTGCTGCCCTTGGTTGCTTGGTACGTATTTTGGTTATGTTTTGCCTCGGGCAGTATATTTTTTGCATTAAAAGATATTGTCTTTAATTTTCTAACGGTTAAACCATGTAATTTATGTAGATTCGGTCGTTTCTGGGACACTTACGTCGTGTCCTTATAATAGACGGCGCTCATTTGAAGGGTCCTTATTTGGGCACAATGTTCTTAGCCGTTGCTATGGATGCCAATAACCAAATTGTGCCGGTCGCTTTTGGAGTGGGTAGGTCTGAGAGTGGGGAGGCATGAACTTGGTTTTTGACGATGTTGAAGGTATGTATCCAAGAACCGGAAGGGTTGGTGTTCATATCCGACAGGGCTTTATCCATAAGCCAAGCTATTAGCACGGTGTACCCAAATGCCCATAATGGTTTGTGTTGTCGCCATTTGCTGATGAACGTAAAAAGCAGGGACAGTAGGGCCAAGTTTAGGAAGGGTATGTTCTGGAAAACGTGTAAAGCGTACACGAAGGAGGATTTTGAACGTAAAATGGAAGTTCTACGATGCGTTATACCTGTTGGAGCGCCACTTATGGACGCGGTTGGCAAGGAGAAATGGTCACGTGCCTATTTCCCTGGAATGTGTTACAACATAATGACTTCAAACAGCGTCGAGTCGGTCAATGCACTGTCTCGTTTTGCTCGACAACTTCCTATCGTTTCCCTTATGGATTACTTCCGAGAATTTCAACAAGATTGGTATTCAATTCGTCGGAACAAAGCAGGTTTTCATAGTCACACTCATCCACTGTTATTTTGGTTTGTCAAAAAAATTCGCAACATATTTTCTTCAATATTTTAATCTTTCGTTTTTCTGCAGCGAGATGGGAAACTGCTCTCCCCCCAAAAATAGAAATAATTGTTAGAAGGCGACAGGTGAAGTCGGAAAAGTTTATTGTCCGTGAAATAGGTTATGGCCTATATGAAGTTCTAGATTCTCGTAGGGACGCGAAAGTGGATTACCGTCGTTGGAGTTGCTCTTGTAGGAAATGGCAGATCTCCGGTTTACCTTGCAGTCATGCAATCGCCGTTGCCAGGCATGAACGGTGTACAGATGTCATCCACTTGATATCGCCTTACTTCAAAGTGGATAATTTTCGAGCCACATACTCAGAGGTCATACATCCACCTGGGCATCCATCAACATGGGTTGTTCGAGACACTCCGCTTATGACTGTTGAGCCACCGGTCTACAAGAGACGCGCCGGAAGACCGAGTAACCACGATCGTATCCCATCTCGTGGTGAGGATCCCACACCGAGGAGATGTACTCGATGTGGAGAAATCGGACATACTCGGACTCAATGTCAGGCGCCTGCACCAGTGAACCGTGGAAGACAAAGAGCATTTGGTAGCCGCACTACTCAACCAATGCCTACCGACGATTATGGAGGCACCTATGGACATTATACTTTTGATTTAAATGTTGACCTGAACGAGTAACAATGTATGTAATGAACGTATTAATTATAATGAATACTGTTCGTGTATCATGATAGTAAACAAAACATTGACTACTACATGAGAAGGTTAATTTAAACAAAGCTCGAAACATAGAACCAAAAGGTAAAAGGTAAACTAATGTCCCTTTAGGTAGAGAGCTTTACATCTAATGATCAATTCAGCCTTTTCATTAATCATGTCCTCTATGCGGAGTAGGTTTCTTTGATATTCTTTATTTTTTTCTGCTCTTCCTTGATCTCTCTCTGCAACACCGTCACCGTCTGCTTCTTTCTCTCGACGACATTTTCTAACTCTATCTGCTCGGACCTGTTCTTCAGCCATAGGTCTTTGAGCTTGGAAATATCCACCTCTGCTTGTCGTATGGATTCCCTCTTCCCCGCCGGCATCGTTTCAGAAGGTGTATGGTTACGCGAAGGGGGGCCTTCGTATTCATGTGTCTCTACATACCAGTCATATGCGTCGTCAAATTCCTGTTTCTCCTCCTCCGTTATTGCATAATCGGCTGAAGTTCTTCCAAAGTTACTCCACTCCTCATCTGTTTGGGGTGGTTTCCAACCTAGCCTTGAACTTCCATCCATCAATGGTTGATGCGAACGAGAAGTTCCAGCCATGTAAGAACTAATTGTTAAATTACTCTATGGTTTACAACAACTCAACCATGGGGTACTTATAGCCTTTCAGGCGGAGGTGCGCTAGGTCCGCAATGGCGGAGGTGCGCCAGATCCGCAATGGCGGACCTGCAATATTCGCTTGCAAGATTCCCCTGAAAAGGTGCAAGTTTATCTTGACCTAATCTAGGTCCGCAATTGAATCTAGGTCCGCAATGGCGTACCTAGAACTACTTTTTTGGCTATAAATACTCACCTTATTTCCAACTTATAAGTCACCCCATCCACACACCATTTTCATCAACTAATATCTTATGGCCGGAAACCGAGCCTCTTCTTCGAACCCCCCTCCTCATAAACAATGCCGGAAAGGATGAGACAATCCGTAGAAAAAGCTGAGGCAAGGATCGAGGAACTCAGTCAAAGGTGGAAACAAATTCTGGCCAAGAAGGAAGGGTATTTGAGAAGGATGGAGGAAGACAAGGAAGCGATAAAAAGATTGAAGCGGGAGATAAAAGATAAGGAAGACCGTATTCGTATCGACAACGAACGAGCGAACAAGTGTATCCAAGAGTTCGCAGTCATGCAGGTTGAGATAAATGAGAAACAAAGTTGGATTGATCAATGTAAAGCACTTTATCCTTAGATTGTGCAAGTGTTTTTGACCATTTCGTATCTGGACCATTTCGTATCTGGACTTTATCGTACCTTTTCGTTGTTCTAATTTCTTCGTTAATAAAACAGTTCAATATTTGGTGTGTTTTGATGAGTTAAATTCGTAGATGTATAATAAGGTTTAGTAGATGTAACAGGAACGAACTAAATAAAAAATAGTTTGTACAATAATCTTTAAATTTTAACACTATGTACTAAACATCGGACGATCCAACCTCCCTGAAAGCCCATATAACATCCGCCATCTCATACCGCCACCGCCTACAGGCCCATGGACCACAATCGCCAAGCGGTCCCGTCTGTTGTGGCGCATCATTCGCGTATTCCCAAGTGTAGGATTTAAAAAACGCTCGTGTACGCGAATGTTCACCCAAAGCCGTCAACAATTGGGGCATCCTGATAGCGAATTCGCTCATCATTTCTCTAAAGGATGCCTCCAAGGTGGGAACCCTGAAACTGTCATATATGGTCAATTTCGCGGAGTTCAGATTGAACAGCCCAATTACCCAATGTTTATTACTTATACACATTGGAATGAACACCTGAAGCATAAAAAAATTATATGTCAGTTATATAAATTCGAAATTTCTTAAATAATATACATGTAAACTGTTATTCATACTTTATTGATGGTGCCCCATGCTGGAAAACCAACACTTCCTTGTGCACCATTGCACTGCTGAGTCAGGTATGAAAGATCTTTAAGCTCAGTCATGTAGTACATGAAGTCTGGTAGCATGATGGACCAATCAGCCAGAGTTGAGCGTGACTCTAGATGAAGTCGGACCCATACCTCGATGTGCTATTAATAAACAATAACATGTTAAGCATGAGTTACAAAATATTATTAATAAAATTATATTAACTAAAACAAATAAGTACCTCCGTGTCAAAATATCCACTATCTTCAAAGCCCAATAGTTTCCCCCAAAAGGTACGATGTACAGGCCGGATTGGTAGAAGTGTCAGTCTCACAGGCTCAGGCAACGTGCCATTCCGATACAGGCTCTCCACCACCTCAGATCCCTTCTGTGACCCCTTCTGCTTACCTTTCGCTTTTTTTTTGTCTTGCGACTGGGGTGTAGAATCAGGAAGGACGGTGTATGGAGAGTTTTGCAATTGGGAAGGATGTCGTAGACGATCCCCCCTCCGAAGGTTTTCCTGTTTACGTGGTCTCGGATCCATGCTGGGGGGTGGTCTAGGAGTAACGAACTGGGAACTGTCGTCCACCCCTATACCGAACGATAGTGACATGTCCGGGCCAACCATACCAAATGTTCCTGTCATGTCTGGGCCACCAGAACCTGGCATACCTGACACTCCCTGCATAATGAAATAAATAAATATCTCTCCAATATCATTGAAAAAAAAATTAAGTTAAACAGTAACCGATTGATAATATTTACCGTGGGCATCTGTGAGGGGGAAAAAGCGTACGACGGATCCGGAATACTGGGTGACGAAAGCCAAGGGTCGTACGACGTTTCTTGCTGTGGTGGGGGTTGTTGCTGTGGTGGATGAGCGGATAGCTACGTACAAGTATTAATTGTTAATGAACGTTCTTAAGTTTAAAATTAAATACATAACTAAAATTAAATACTTACATGCCACTGCTGCATCTCACGATACATCGCCTGTATATGAGTATACACATCCGTTTGACCACCCCGCCACACATTTATGTCATTAACTGTTCCCTGTACTTCACTAACTGTTCCTTGTACTTGACTAACAGTGCCCTCCAGGGTGGTCAAACGATCCCAATATGCAGTATAGGGATCACTGGTAGGCATACTCATACGTGGGGGCTCATGCTGGGGTCCCTGATGGATCTGTGGGCCGAAGTCCCCACTCACACCAGCGTCGTGGACGACACCAGAACCGTCACCACCAGCGTCATGGTGGAAACCAACACCGTCACCACCAACGTCGGGGTGGAAACCACCATCGTCGTCGTCGTCGTCATCGCCCTCGTCGTCATCATCGTCGTCATCGTCACCATCACCGGAGACTCTCGTCCTCTTTATCTCCTGCTCCTCCATCCCCTGGAAATATCGGTGGCTAATCTGATACCACTGAAATGCCTCCTCCTGAGGGGTAGCCACAAGAGGTCTGATGGGTGGCCGACTATGCTGGTATTCATAATCTATAATGTTAGTTTTTAACGTTAAAATAATCAATATTTTAAAGTATTTAAAAATACGTACCTCTGACGTATCAAGTAGTACCCCGACATGTTTACTGCCAAGGATAATGATCCTAGTCCAACGTACACCCCTAGGAAGCCTGGGATGCATCGTGAAAAACCTGGTAGCAGCAGGAAATGTCTCCAAGATCCAAACCTGAGAGTTACAAGTTGTTAAAATATGGAATGCATTAACCATGTATACGTATAGTAATATTAAATCAACTAACCTTGAAGGCATGTAAAAACCCTGTAAGTGTCAACTTCGACTGATCTGGTGTACGTCTCCGAATAGCACCAGACATCTGTCGAAATGTGGGTTCCCATACAAAAGAACCCCAAGGATATCGGTTAAAGAACCGATAATCCTGTGCTATAGTAAGCACGGTGGAGGAAACATGTAAGTGGATCTGTCTACCAAGAAAAAAGACCTCCACCATCATGATCAAGCAAACACGGACAACGTCATCGTCCGTAAGCTGATCTCCATCTCCAAGCGATGCAAATTTCGCTTCTAAATTCCGGATCAACAACTTATCCGGATCACCAAAAACCCGACGAATAAAATGGGTGCACCTCTGCCCCTGCCTCTCCGGCAATGAGGGAAACTCTCCAAACCGGAGTCCTGTAATCAGGCAGAACTCCTCGTGCCTATATCGAAGAATATGTCCTCCAACCTGGAAGAACATGTTATGCTCGATGTCCTCCTCCGGGAAGATCTCCATTTTTAATAATGTGTACATCAGTAATGGGTCATAGGAGTAGTCCTCCATCAACAACCACGGATCAAAAACCGTCTGCCTGAAGATCTCAAGCCTTTGTCCGCTCAACTTACTTTTTATTTGCTCCATCACGGTCAACTTTGACCGTAAAGTCAAGCTAGGGGCCTAAATTGTCAAATATTAGAAGTTAAAAGACATAAAATGTCTAAAATTAAAGTGTAATTAATTAATTTACGGACATAAAGTGAAACAAATTAAATTTAAGGGACCTAAAGTGTCTACAATTAATTTTAAGGGACCTAAAGTGTCTATTAATAAATTTAAGGGACCTAAATTGTAATTAATTAATTTACGGACATAAAGTGAAACAAATTAAATTTAAGGGACCTAAAGTGTCTACAATTAATTTTAAGGGACCTAAAGTGTCAATTAATAAATTTAAGGGACCTAAATTGTAATTAATTAATTTACGGACATAAAGTGAACAAATTAAATTTAAGGGACCTAAAGTGTCTACAATTAATTTTAAGGGACCTAAAGTGTCTATTAATAAATTTAAGGGACCTAAGTTGTAATTAATTAATTTACGGACATAAAGTGAACAAATTAAATTTAAGGGACCTAAAGTGTCTACAATTAATTTTAAGGAACCTAAAGTGTCAATTAATAAATTTAAGGGACCTAAAGTGTAATTAATTAATTTACGGACATAAAGTGAAACAAATTAAATTTAAGGGACCTAAAGTGTCTACAATTAATTTTAAGGGACCTAAAGTGTCTATTAATAAATTTAAGAGACCTAAATTGTAATTAATTAATTTACGAACATAAAGTGAACAAATTAAATTTAAGGGACCTAAAGTGTCAATTAATAAGTTTAAGGGACCTAAAGTGTCTACAATTAATTTTAAGGGACCTAAAGTGTCAATTAATAAATTTAAGGGACCTAAAGTGTAATTAATTAATTTACGGACATAAAATGAAACAAATTAAAAAGGAACCTAAAGTGTCTAAATAATAATAAAAATGAATCAATAGTGTCAAATATATAAGTTTGTCGGGAACTAATTGACCTAAAGTGTCAAATAACAAAGATAAATTAACATAACAATTACTAATTAATTAACAATATGGAAACAAAATATAAAAAATAAAATTAAAAAACCACCGGTCCGCCACCACCTGAATTCCAGGTTCGCCACCTGTGGTAGCGGAGGTGGACGTGGCGGAGGTCATTGCGGACCTAGGTCCGCCACCACCTGAATCTCCAGGTTCGCCACCTGTGGTAGCGGAGGTGGTCGTGGCAGAGGTGTGGTAGCGGAGGTAGTATGGCGGAGTTGGAGAACTTACCTTTCGGAACATGTTGCACACGTGTCGGTGTAGGGAAGCACGTAAAGATGCGACAAGTGGGTGGGGGACCAAGAAAACTTCCTTCCTTCCTTATAATAATCACCGATTATTATAATAACCTCCTTCCTTCTATAATAATCACCGATCTCGTATGAGTGGGGACCAAGAAAACTAGTTTTTATGTATAAAAAGACTGAAAAGGAGGGTGTTCATATCGATGGCGGACCTAAAAAGACTGAAAAACTGCAGTCTGATGGCGGACCTAGAGATGAATCGTTACGTGACACGTGGAAAGGTGGCGGACCTGGGTCGGGTGGCGGACCTATCGACCCGACCCGTTGCGGATCTGGCTCGAACCGTCATTTTTTTGTCGTTTTTTGGCAGGTAGCGGACCTGCAGGTCTGCCATTGCGGACCTAGGTCTATTTTCGTCAAATCGGGCGAGAAATGGCTAGGAGACCAATGTGGGTGTGTGATGTGGCTCTTTGAGCCAATTTCCCTCACGTGTCATGTTAGGATTAGTCAATACAAATGAACGGTCCAAATTATGTACCAACGAACTTTTCACTTACTTTTTCCGATGGGCCCCATTTTAGGTTTGACTATGACCGACGACGTGGTAAATCACTAAATTGAATTACATCTCCCTTTATTTGGGCTTGGATTAATGATCTTTATCAAGCCCAATTCACCACTCATTGATTAAAGGGAGGATGAGGTTTGAGGCTTTCTATATCATACATTTTACTCCCTATTGCATTCAGTTTTAGGGCAGTTTGTCAAACACTTAGCAGTTAAACGCTTACTAACAAGAGTTATTATCTTACTTACCTTATCAGATGATGTTTTCAGCCATCTAAATGTATTGCTAGTAAGTGATTCTTACCCAATAAACGCTTATTAAGTAAGAATCTTTTATCAATGTTATGTCTCTTACTCGACAAGATCTCGATTCTTACATTCCTCACCCAGTAAGGTAAATGACACCTACTAAGTGTTTACCTAGTAAACTTTTAGTAAACGACCCCTAATAAAGATAAAAATCCTAGTGCAACTCAAGATACAGAAAATAGGATGCATATGTCATATTGTCATACAATTCCAGTCATTATATTATATTGATTGTTGATTACAGAAGAATTTGAGTGTACATCAGGTTTATTGGGTCTTGAACTTGTTTCATCTATATTTTAGTGGCTTTGATCTGATAACGTACTAGTTAATTTTATGGTTTTATACCATCTCCATTTCAAGTCAATTATGTATATATTAATGTGATCTTACTTAGGGTTTTTTCCCTTTTCTGAAGAGGGTTCATGTCATATAGAGATGGTGCTCAGATCAGTTGTTTATTATTTTGATATAGGGTGGTGGAATGGTTGAATCTCTCTTGTTATAACGTGGATGAATTTGATACAATATGGATTGATAAGATATAGTGTCATTCATAATAATATATCATTTTACAAAAAGGCATTTGATCCTGAAATGATAAAACAAATGG
Organism: Arctium lappa; assembly: GCA_023525745.1. Lineage (NCBI taxonomy): Eukaryota > Viridiplantae > Streptophyta > Magnoliopsida > Asterales > Asteraceae > Arctium > Arctium lappa. Next base: position 5,636,351 of record CM042050.1, read on the forward strand.
AGGACAATGGGTTTTTATAACTTTTCATCATTCTATATTGTACTAGATGTAAGCTAAGCCATTGAATTACATATTGGATTCGAGAACACGATAACTCAATTCATCATAAGTTGGTTGGTGACCTCAACACTTCTTTTAGGTGCATTGTTTTCCCTATGGTTCTTATCGTCTGATTAATATTCTAGGTGCTATAAGAGGATTCTCTATCTACTTTTTTCCCTCATATAAATAAATACAACATGACCCGAGGTTGTTAAAATGGATCCTAATTCGTAATAAGTGTCGACCCGGTTGTGTCCCATGATGGAGCCCATTTGCAACAGAATCATTAAATTAATTGTTTGTTGCTTCGCAAATACAAGACAAGCACCAAATGATAAATTGATTAGAAAACCGACATTCTAATTCCAATATCAAGTAGATGTCAACAAAAACGAAGCCTCTTTATCACGACAATTCTCTTAGGCCCTGTTTGTTTTCTAAAATTCAGCTCTTAATAGAGCCTTATCTCTAAATCGGTAAGACATTCCATGATTAAGATTGTTTGTTTATTTTTAATACTAGAAACGTACTCGCACAATGCAGCGAGATACATCACGATTTTAATGTTTATTTTTATTTTTTGTTTTTTATTGATTAAAGTACGATTTTGGATGGTTTTTATTGAGTGATAATGTTTTTTTATATATACATTTGTTTAATTTAGGCTTAACAATATAATGTTTTTTATATAAAAAAAATTAAGTAGTTTGTTAAAATTCATTAATTATCTTATATATTTTAAATTTTTTATATTTAAATTGAGATGTTTATCCTGTTTTGATTATGTTTATCAGAATTCAAATTTCATAATTTTAGGATTTGGGGATTAGAGATAAGGATTTTGGGGGATAAGGATGAAATTTATTAATTAGGGTTAAAAGCATTTAAAAGTAATACATATTGCTTCATTAATTGTTTTTTAAGAGATTTTAAGTAGATTAACATTAAATAATAGTACATAATGCTTAACACATCACGATTTTAATGTTTATTTTTATTTTATGTTTTTTATTGATTTACAGTACGATTTTGGATTATTTTTATTGAGTGATAATGGTTTTTTTATATATAAATTTGTTTAATTTAGGCTTAACAATATAATGTTTTTTATATAAAAAAAATTAAGTAGTTTGTTAAAATTCAATAATTATGTTATATATTTTAAATTTTTTATATTTAAATTGAGATGTTTATCCTGTTTTGATTATGTTTATCAAAATTCAAATTTTATAATTTTAGGGTTTGGGGATTAGAGATAAGGATTTTGGGGATAAGGATGAAATATATTAATTAGGGTTAAAAGCTTTACAGGTAGTACATTAGGCTTTAGTAGTTATTTTAAAGAGATTTTAAGTAGATAGCTTTAAATGATAGTACATAAAGCTTAGTGAGTTGTAATTAAGAGTTTTTATGTCATCTTTATAATATAGTATAGATATAGATTAGGAGGATCTTATCTTTAAATATTGTCTAGATCAAAAAGTGAAAAGATTACCTCTAAACCGGTTAGAGGTACGTCCATATCTCCTACTTGTAAACCGATATCCCCCATTGCCCTCCTCTTTAAATCGACTCCATCTTTCTCCATCTTTCTCCATCGATTCCATCCTTCTCCATCGACTCCATGCCAACTTCTTCAAACGATCATGATCAGGTACTCCCTTCGTCCATGTTCCTTTAATTTTAGGGTTCTTTCTGTTTCTTTTATCACAAACGATTGGGTTTTATCACAAACGATTGAGGCTGCTGGAGTTTGATTTCTCTGATAAAAACAGTAGCAAAAGCTCCCTTCTTGTTGCTTGTCCACCCAGACGCACCACACACACAGTAGCAAGCATAACATCTAGCAAAAGCTCCCTGTTTGATTTCTCTGATAAAAAGAGTAGCAAAAGCTATTTGATTCTTTATTGGTTGACTCTTTGCAAGCCTATTCTTAAAGGGAATTATATTTTCTTTATCATTGTTCTCTACTACAAAGTGTCCATGGTCGTTAGCAAGCATAACATCTAGCTATTACGATGGCTTATTCTAGCTACTACAAAGTGTTCACGACCATTGAGGCTGTTGGAGTTTTGATTCACCATTGGGGCTGCTAGATGTTATGGCTTGTTCTAGCTACTACAAAGTGTTATGCTTGCTGGATTTTTGATTCACCATCTAGCTAGATGTTAGAAGTTGGCTTCCAGTAGTTGGACACCATGTTTACATATCTACTTTTTTCTTAAGAAGTCTTGTCTAGTAGTCATACATGATGTAACATGAATGTGATATATATCTTTTGAGATGGTAATCAGGTTAAATATGTGTTGATGATTTGTATATTAAAGACACTATGATCAGATATGTGGTTAGCATCACAGCTGCTTTGCCACACTGATTATATGTATACTAGAGTGTATGTAGTAGTATTTAATAGTTTCCCTGGATTTGTGAGGCCCAGATGATGGTTTGGGACCCTATTCAATAATCATTCTATGTATATACACACGATTATGTTTTTATCATTTAGATAAATTACTGGGTTAGCATTAGTTTTCAAGTCCAGCTTGGTTTGCAGACTTGGTTAGCATTAGTTCTCAATTTATGTTTAGCATATAATGTATATGATGCTTGCTTTGCAGACTTGGGTTACCATTAGTTTTCAAGTCCAGCTTTGACAAAGCTAACAGAACTTCGACGTTCCGGAGAAAAAGACTCAGCTCTCAACTCATCTCTTCCGCTGCTCCCCGTCGCCACTGGTTGTCGATCTGCTCCTGCTAATTCATCACTAAAATTTTCTAGTAAGTTTTATGTCTGAATGAATACTGATTTGATGATCTACAACGATTATATACAGGAGAGAGATATATATACACAAACAATTTACATAATACACCCTCACACTAATATAAATGATACATATTAATCATGTCTAATACCCCCCGCAAGCGAAACGGGGGCGAACCTAGACAAAGCATGTTCCGAATAACTCAAATTGATGTCGCGATAGACTTTTAGTGAAAATGTCTGCCACTTGAAGCTTGGTTGGAACGAACATTGTATGGAGCTTACCACTTGCAACAAGTTCCCTAATAAAATGATAATCAAGCTCAATATGTTTGCCCCGCTTATGTGAAACTGGATTTTGCGTAAGAAACAAAGCACTTTGATTGTCATACAATAGAGTAGGACGACCAGCGAGGTAAGGCATGAAGCTCCCTTAAGAGGTGTGAGATCCATACGATTTCTGCAGCCGTATTCGCCATGGATCGATACTCAGTCTCATAACTTGAGCGTGAAACCGTAGGCTGCTTTTTAGCACTCCAAGATATAAGATTTCCCCCCATGAATATCGAGTAGCCATAGGTGGAACGATGAGTGTCAATGCAACGAGCCCAATCAGCATCAGAATATCCAACCAAGGTAGTGGGATTGGGCCGAGAGAATGTTAACCCAAAGGACAGAGTGCCTTTAATATATCGGAGTAAGCATTTAACCGCGAGATAATGATCCTCCGTTGGAGCATGAAGAAATTGACTCACTTGATTGATGGCATAAGAGATATCGAGACGAGTGATGGTTAAATATTGAAGAGCACCTACCAAAGAACGATACTTGATGGGATCAGAGAAAGGCACCCCATCACGAACCAAAGAAGCGGAGGACGATAATGGTGTGGCCACCGGTTTAGACTTAAGCAAACCAGCCCGTGATAAAATATCTTGTGCATATTTGGTCTGACTAAGAAAGAGACCCGAATCCGTATAGGAGGCTTCAAGACCAAGAAAATAATTCAAGCGTCCAAGATCTTTAATTTTGAACTCATTATGTAATTTGGTGATGAAAGACCGAATAAGTGAAGAGTCATTGCCGGTAAGAATCAAGTTATCCACATAGACAAGTAAGTATAATAAGCAGGTACCACGTTTGAAGATGAAAAGAGATGGATCGGCTCAACTGCATTGGAAACCATCAGCCACCAAAAACGAATGTAAGCGTTGAAACCAAGCCCGAGGGGCTTGTTTGAGACCATAAATGGCTTTATTAAGTTTACAAACATGATCTGGGAATCTGGAATCAACAAATCCCGGTGGTTGTTGCATAAACACCATATCAGATAACTCGCCATGAAGAAAGGCATTATTGACGTCTAATTGATGTAACAACCAGTGATTAACAACCGCCAACGATAAAACAACCCGAATGGTGGTGGCTTTAACAACCGGGCTGAAGGTATGCGAGAAATCAACACCCGGGACTTGACTGAAGCCCTGAGCCACAAGACGAGCCTTGTGACGCTTAATGGAACCATCAACACGGTATTTGGTTCTAAATAGCCACTTGCACCCAACAATGTTTTGATTATCGGGACGTGGAACCAAGGACCACGTATTGTTACGACTCAGAGCATCCATTTCCATACGCATAGCATTCACCCATACAGAGTCACTCATGGCCTGAGTGTGGTGCGTAGGATCACGGGAGGCAAACTATACTTGATGGAGACCATGATCATGAAATTCAGAAAGATCCGCTCTATGTTTTGGTTTGAAAATACCTGCTTTAGAACGTGTAACCATTGGGTGAGAGTTGGAGTTTAACACCCTAATAATCAGAGTAAATTAAAACCTGGAAAACCTGGCAACATGACATTCGTATTGAAATAAACCTCCCATAAAGGGGATCAATCCTTGAGACTTTACAAAACCTGTATAGATATAGGGTTTTTCAACAAACTAATCTAGACACCTATATCAAGATTACATCAGTTGACAATCCATAATTCACCAAAAGAATGGGACTTAACAAATGCCCAGATACAATACTAGTCATCTCAAAATGCCACGAGACTAAACCCGTCTCTCCAAAACCCCGGCAACCCACCGCTAAGGGAAACCTGTTATACACATCATTTGAGAAAAAGTGTCAGACTTAAAGCCTGGTGAGAACATACAGTTTATAAAGCTCAAAAGATATAAACATCAGTATCATAAGGAAATCTTTTCATAAAGGTTTAGTTTATAAAAGATAACATTTCGCCACAACCGGGCCTTTTCGGTCCAAAATTCGTTAAACGATGACAAAAGGACCATTTTACCAAGGATTGTGGCGTAACACTAAGTAGGCCAAAATCCGAGTTATGAGCTAAACAATTGGAATCCGAGGATACGAACACATAAGTCCGTGCTACAACGTGAGATGTAGCCCCAAGCAAAACCAATGTATACTCCTTCACTAGGATCACTATGAACCATGGCTAGTTTCCGGCCTCACATAACCGTACCAAGTTGCCCTCGAGGAACATATGCATCCATAGCTACAAAATGGGGAATATGACATCCCAATAATACAGTCGACTCAAAACCTAGGGATCCGCTAGTAATGGTACAGACTCGTCACAACAACATATGTGACCAACCATAAATAAACATATGGTATAAACACATTTTATAAACAAAATGTCATTTCTAGTTCAACTTCTGGTAAGAATGAAAATCATTAAAATGAGTTCATAAACATTCTTTTCACATATCCACATAATGTGCAAGTAAAACATCATTTTACTTTAATAAAGCGGAACCAGTCATTTTAGTCAAAACTGATCGGGAACCCCGAAAATCACCAAAAACTTCATTTATATCAAAATGTAGAGAACATGAAATCATACCGTAGAAATACTTCGGATTTCGCAAATAAGAGTTTTGACATGTATAAAGTTTGTAAAATGGTAGTAGGAACTCACCAGTAGGTTTTTAGAATAAAACCCGGAAAACCAGATAACGATCACGACGTAGAGGTGAAGCTTAAAACACCGACCCCTTGCTAGAAACACCGCAAACTAGCAACCAAATGAGACTCGAAGATCGAAAGAAGAAAAGAGAGAGAAATGGAAGAGAGAGAGAGACTGAGAATTTGAGATATTTTAGAAATATCTCACAATTGAGATTTTTAAGGCAACCTCAAAAAGTAGCCTGACAGGGCGCACGACCCGTGCGCCCTTAAAGAAGGAAAAGCGCACGACCCGTGCGCAAGTACCTTGCCTCGGCCCTGGATCCTACGCACGACCCGTGCGTTTTCTCTGAAGGAGGGCGCACGACCCGTGCGTCCTGTAGACAGCCACAGAAACTCCCTTTTTCCTCAAATCAACTTCGCAAAATGGCCAAACGAAATTCGGGGTGTTACAATCCTCCCCAACTTGGGAATGATTTCGTCCCCGAAATCCCACTACTAAAAAAGGTGAGGATATCTTCGCTTCATATCCTCCTCGGCTTCCCACGTCACATTTGCTCCCCGGTGATGCTTCCACTGTACTTGACCAAAGTGACCTCTTTGTGACGCAACTTCTTAGACTTTCTCTCTAAGATGGCGTCGGGTTCTTCCACACAACGGTTACCTTCGTCTACCCTTAACTCTGAAAGGGGAATGCCGCTGTCTTCTACCGCCAAACATTTCCGGAGGTAGCAAACATGAAACGTGTTGTGTATTTTGCTCATCTCCGGTGGTAGTTTCAACTGATAGGCTTGCAAACCCACCCGCTTAAGTACTTTGAAAGGTCCGACGAAACGGGGAGTCAACTTCCCACGTTTTCCGAACCGTATAATGCCCTTCCATGGCGATACCTTAAGCATAACGCGGTCGCCTACTTGGAATTCCATCGGTCGTCTCTTCTTATCGGCATAGCTTTTCTGTCGATCCTGATCCGCTTTCATTCTTTCACGAATGCATTTGACCTTATCAGCAGTCTCTTGCACGATTTCAGGTCCGACAAACGGATTTTCTCCCGCTTCTAGCCAGCACACGGGAGTTCGACACTTTCGCCCATACAATGCCTCAAAAGGTGCCATTCCAATACTCGAGTGGTAGCTATTGTTGTAAGCAAACTCCACCAAAGGCAGGTGAGAGTCCCAACTACCCCCGAAATCGATGACACAAGACCTCAACATGTCTTCCAACGTTTGGATCGTTCGCTCGCTCTGCCCGTCGGTTTGCGGATGGTAAGTCGTACTCAACTTCACTCGAGTACCAAGTTCTTTCTGAAACCCATCCCAGAAGTTCGAAGTGAACCGACTGTCGCAATCCGACACGATCGACAATGGTATTCCATGCCTCGAGACTACTTCGTCGATGTAAAGTTTTGCTAACTTATCCATCGGTAAAGTCTCGCGCATAGGCAAGAAGTGAGCGCTCTTTGTCAATCTGTCAACTATCACCCAAACGGTATCGTGACCTCGAAGATTTTTAGGCAACTTCGTCACGAAATCCATGGTGATATGCTCCCACTTCCATTCGGAAATCTCTAAAGACTGTAGACTCCCATACGGTCGCTGATGTTCAGCCTTAACTTGCGAACACGTTACACAACGCTCAATGTAACGCGCCACGTCAAGTTTCATTACTGGCCACCAGTAGTGTAGCTTCAAGTCCCTGTACATCTTTGTACTCCCGGGATGAATGTAATACTTGGACTTGTGAGCATCCTCTAGCAACAGATCACGGTTACCCCCTAACTTGGGTACCCACACACGACCGCTGAACAGTTTTACTCCACGGCTATCTTCCGTTAAGAGTAAACGCTGCTTCGTCATGACTTCATCTTTTAGATTCTCTTCTAACGGTGCTTCAACTTGCGATGCTTTGAACTTTTCAACTAGACTAGACACCAACTCGATCCTCGAATGGGTAGCCCGAATGCTTCCATTGTAGTCCTTCCGACTTAGCGCATCGGCCACCACGTTTGCCTTACTCGGATGGTAAAGCAATTCACAATCATAATCTTTAAGTAACTCGAGCCACCGCCTTTGCCTCATATTCAACTCTTTCTGATCAAAGACATACTTCAGGCTCTTATGATCTGTGAAAAGTGTACATTTCGTGCCATAGAGGTAGTGTCGCCAAAGTTTCAAAGCGAACACCACCACCGCTAACTCCAGATCATGGGTTGGATAATTCTTCTCGTGTATTTTAAGCTGCCTTGAGGCGTAAGCGATTACCTTGCCCCGTTGCATCAACACACAACCTAAACCCATTTTCGAAGCGTCGCTATAAACCACGAAGTCTTCTGACCCTTCAGGTAACGTCAAGATCGGAGCTTCACACAACTTCTTTTGAAGGATTCGGAACGCCTTCTCTTGTGTTTCGGTCCATTCAAACTTCACATTCTTCCGAGTCAAAACTGTCAAGGAAGAAGCGATCTTTGAAAAGTCTTGGATAAATCTTCGGTAGTACCCTGCCAGACCCAAGAAACTTCGGATCTCTGATGGACTCTTGGGAGATTCCCAATTCATCATAGCTTCAATCTTGGAGGGATCCACTTTCACTCCGTCTCGAGTGACAATGTGACCCAGAAATTGTACCTCTTTAAGCCAAAAGTCACACTTGGAAAATTTGGCGTACAATCTCTCCTTTCTCAACACTTTAAGCACTTCCCGTAGACGTTGTTCGTGTTCTGAATCACTCTTGGAGTACACGAGTATGTCATCAATGAATACAATGACCGACTGGTCGAGGAATGGTCGACACACTCTATTCATCAAGTCCATAAATATCGCTGGTGCGTTCGTTAGACCAAAAGGCATTACAAGAAACTCGTAATGGCCGTAACGCGTTCTGAAAGTCGTCTTCGGAACATCTTCTTCTCTTACCTTCACTTGGTGATAACCCGAACGTAAGTCGATTTTGGAAAAACAACCCGCTCCTTGAAGTTGATCGAACAAGTCGTCTATTCTAGGAAGCGGATATCTGTTCTTTACTGTAGCTTTATTCAACTCACGATAGTCAATGCACATTATCATTGTGCCATCCTTCTTTTTGACGAATAAGACCGGAGCTCCCCAAGGTGACGAACTCGGTCTTATGAAGCCTTTCTCCAATAGCTCTTGGAGTTGTGCCAACATCTCTTGCATCTCCGACGGTGCTAAACGGTAAGGAGCTTTAGCAATTGGTGCTGCTCCAGGCACAAGATCAATCCGAAACTCTACCTGACGATCGGGTGGTAACCCGGGCAAGTCGTCCGGAAAGACGTCTGGAAACTCACGCACGATCTTCACATCTTCCAGCTTTGATTTCTTTAACTTGGCATCGATCACATAGGCTAGGAAAGACGAACATCCTTTTACTAAGCACTTGCGTGCCTTTGCCATTGTGATTATTGCCACTTCACCCTTTCTCTTTTCGCCATAGATGACAACGACTTCGCCAGAGGGGTTGGGAAGTCGAATCAACTTCTTGGAACATACGATCTCGGTATGATTGTTTGACAACCAATCCACCCGATTAACATCGGCAATAGATCGATTGAGAATTCTATCCCTTCGATACTGAGAGTACACTGCTTCAGAACCTCGTGGATCAGAACTTGACTACCATCGGCTATTTCTACCACTAATGCATCCTCAAGACTAGTAGTGGGCATAGAAATTTTTTGACGGAACAATTCAGATACGAAAGAGAAACTAGCACCCGTATCGAACAAAATACGAGCAGGTACAAAGTTCATAAAAAATGTACCCGATACCACATCAGCGGATGCCTTGGCCTCATTGGCCGTCATCTGAAATGCTCGACCCGGAACCTTCGGAGGGTTCTCCTTCCTTGCTGGCGTGCTACCCGACACAAGCTTCGGGAAATCTCTTCTCACATGCCCCGGTGCCTTGCACTCATAACAGACGAGTCCTCTGACCGGGCAATATCTGAAAGTGTGACCAGGCTTCCCACACTTATAACAAGTTTGAGAAGTGGTATTACAGTCACCGTGGTGTTTAGTTCGACACTTGTGGCACTACCTAGCTTCCTGCCGATTGTTGAAGTTTCAGTTTCCGCCAAAAGGTCGTGATCTATTGGGATGAGCAGAAATGCTCTCCCACATTCTCTTATCAGTCACCACTACGGCTTTCTCAACTTTGTTCCTGGCGAACATCTCTTCCATGTACTGAGCTTCTTCAATCATCTCGCGGAGGTTAGAAGCTTTAGAATTGTGGACCATAGATTGCATGTCCGCAGGTAGACCATTCAGATATGCCTTCATATTATCCTTCTCTGTTGGGGCAGCGTGCCCCACCAGATCAAGCTTCTCCATGAACTGACGGGTGTACTCCCTCACCGTCAGGCTTCCCTTTACCAGTGACCGGAATTCTTTCTCGATTCGATCCATTGTTCTTTCGTTGCAGAATTCTTCTAACAACTTTTTCTTGAACTCGGCCCAAGACAACTGAGCCAACACTGCAGGAGATAGGGTGGATTGGATGACATTCCACCAAATGAGCGCAGTATCCCTTAGCAGTTGGGTACCGAACCACACTCTCTGATCGTCTCCGCATTCGGAAGAGCCAAAAGCCTGCTCGACCGCTCGAATCCACTTTACACACAAGACTGGGTCGTCGGAACCAGAGAACTCTGGCGGTCCGCAACCCAGAAAGGACTTGTAGGAACAACTTTTCCTGTTTCCCGGAGCACCAACAATCCTGTTTTCCTCAGCCCTGACCCCTGTACCAACGCCTCCAGAACCTGCTACAATGTTTTCCACAACTGTCTCACTTCTCCGATTGTTCACATCGCGGTCCTCCATTACTTTCAGCAGAAACTCTTGCTGCTTAGCCATCTCTTCCCTCATTGCCAACATCACACTGGCCAACAATTCGGACTGGGGATTAGCATCCCTGATTACTGGGTGGGACGAAGCTAGGTCCACACGCGGAATGACCTCTGGCCCCCCCCACCTAGTATTTGTTGAACTGGTGGACGCACGACAACCTCAACTCCTTCCGGCTGATCAGCGGTGGAGGCTGTCGCTTCCAGACCATCAACACGCGTACGCGGTCTACCACGCGTATTCACCATTCAGAACTGCTTCACAAAACAGGAAAAGAGCTAAGAGAGAGATTGAATAAACACAAGGAAAACGTACTACCACATTACCAATTGTCACAGTAACAGAAATTCAAGCACATTCACGTACAATATCCTCATAATAACATTAGCTAAGTGAGATTATGAACATATAGCACATAAAGGTTCTCGTCACCATTGCCACAACGCCTGATAAACGTACTTTCCGTTGACTCTAAGACAAACCCATCTTAGAAACTCTACCCAATCTCGCAGATCAATTATTATCATACTCGGTCTAAGTCTAGACATCTTACATTCATGCCTAGTTCGCTTAAACTAGAGCTCTGATAGCAACCTGTAACACCCTAATAATCAGAGTAAATTAAAACCTGGAAAACCTGGCAACATGACATTCGTATTGAAATAAACCTCCCATAAAGGGGATCAGTCCTTGAGACTTTACAAAACCTGTACAGATATAGGGTTCATCAACAAACTAATCTAGACACCTATATCAAGATTACATCAGTTGACAATCCATAATTCACCAAAAGAATGGGACTTAATAAATGCCCAGATACAATGCTAGTCATCTCAAAATGCCACGAGACTAAACCCGTCTCTCCAAAACCCCGGCAACCCACCGCTAAGGGAAACCTGTTATACACATCATTTGAGAAAAAGTGTCAGACTTAAAGCCTGGTGAGAACATACAGTTTATAAAGCTCAAAAGATATAAACATCATTATCATAAGGAAATCTTTTCATAAAGGTTTAGTTTATAAAAGATAACATTTCGCCACAACCGGGCCTTTTCGGTCCAAAATTCGTTAAACGATGACAAAAGGACCATTTTACCAAGGATTGTGGCGTAACACTAAGTAGGCCAAAATCCGAGTTATGAGCTAAACAATTGGAATCCAAGGATACGAAAACATAAGTCCGTGCTACAACGTGAGATCTAGCCCCAAGCAAAACCAATGTATACTCCTTCACTAGGATCACTATGAACCATGGCTAGTATCCGACCTCACATAACCGTACCAAGTTTCCCTCGAGGAACATATGCATCCATAGCTACAAAATGGGGAATATGACATCCCAATAATACAGTCGACTCAAAACCTAGGGATCCGCTAGTAATGGTACAGACTCGTCACAACAACATATGTGACCAACCATAAATAAACATATGGTATAAACACATTTTATAAACAAAATGTCATTTCCAGTTCAACTTCTGGTAAGAATGAAAATCATTAAAATGAGTTCATAAACATTCTTTTCACATATCCACATAATGTGCAAGTAAAACATCATTTTACTTTAATAAAGCGGAACCAGTCATTTTAGTCAAAACTGATCGGGAACCCCGAAAATCACCAAAAACTTCATTTATATCAAAATGTAGAGAACATGAAACCATACCGTAGAAATACTTCGGATTTCGCAAATAAGAGTTTTGACATGTATAAAGTTTGTAAAATGGTAGTAGGAACTCACCAGTAGGTTTTTAGAATAAAACCCAGAAAACCAGATAACGATCACGACGTAGAGGTGAAGCTTAAAACACCGACCCCTTGCTAGAAACACCGCAAACTAGCAACCAAACGAGACTCGAAGATCGAAAGAAGAAAAGAGAGAGAAATGGAAGAGAGAGAGACTGAGAATTTGAGATATTTTAGAAATATCTCACAATTGAGATTTTTAAAGAAGGAAAAGCGCACGACCCGTGCGTAAGTACCTTGCCTCGGCCCTGGATCCTACTCACGACCCGTGCGTTTTCTCTGAAGGAGGGCGCACGACTCGTGCGTCCTGTAGACAGCCACATAAACTCCCCTTTTCCTCAAATCAACTTCGCAAAATGGCCAAACGAAATTCGAGGTGTTACATGGAGGTAGTGGCCATGGGAGGAGTGGTAGTAGGCAGAGTTTGATCAGGAGAGTTAGGTGGCGGTGGTGGTGTTGGCGGATGAGGAGGGGTGGGTGGGCTGTTAGAAGGGGTTTGTCGTGGGCTGTGAGGAGGATTGATGCGAGGGCTGGTTGGTGGTAAGCTCTCTGGGCTGGAGGTTGAGCTGCTAGAGGATGAGGATGGGGTGTCAGGGGAGGAATCTTGGCTGTGAGCAGATGATGAAGAAGCGTATGTTGTACACCAGTAGAAATCACCAAATCGAATGATTGAATTTGATTGAAAATGGTACTGACTTTCGAGAGGTCAGTTCTCTCCCAAGAGCATGAGCTCCAAAAGTAACAGATTAGAATGACCCACCCCTAAACTTTCACCTTGTCCTCAAGGTGGAAAGAAAAAGAAAAGGAACTGAAACATTATTGCGGTTGAAAGCAGCGACTTGCAGCTTTCGTTTTCGTTCCATGGAGCCTGTCAACCTCATCCTGGCACCAGCCCATGAACTTCTTGACCCCCTGGTGTTTAGCTAGCCGACAACCTTTTTCTTCTAATGCTAGATCCTGTAAGAAGAAAATAAACTGTTTAAGCCTCATAACACAGTCTTCCCAATTAGCTTTAAGAAAATATAGACTCTTCCAATCCAGCTTCACGACACGCCTTAAGAAACTTCTGTCTTTCATTCCAAGAAGCCTGCCACCATTGTTTTTGCACCTACCACCCTCAAATTGATCGGCCAACAAACCCCTTTTTTCTCAAAACATCGACCAGAAGAGTCACTGTTGCTTTGAGGGACTCAATCAGGGATTCAATTGTACAGTGTATCACTGGTGTCTTCATGTACCGTATAGGAGTTATCACCCTATCTTCGCAGTTTATGAACAAGGCCCTGCTTTGATCCCCTCGCCCAACTTTTTCCAATTTTCTTTTATTGTAACCAAAAATTTTCATAACTAGAATAACTTTTCGTGCCAATTCACTTGTTTTACTAAATTGCTTTGATACCATTTGTTGTACACCAATAGAAATCACCAAATCGAATGATTGAATTTGATTGAAAATGGTACTGACTTTCGAGAGGTCAGTTCTCTCCCAAGAGCATGAGCTCCAAAAGTAACATATTACAAAACAAAATGATCCTCCCCACTCTCCTCACCCCCTACTTATACTAAACCCAGCAAGACCGACCTGTACTAATTATGCATTACCAACCTATACCCAACAGAATAGACTTGTACTAAAGCCTACAACAATTGACTTATTGACTATAAGACTCGGGGTATAACAACGTACACAGGCCACAAGGTGTGTAGGGTGGAGGGGATGTAGGTGGTGTAGAAGGAGTAGATGGCATGGTTAAAGGAGGGTCTTGAATGTCATTAAGAAAGGTGTGAAGGGTGAGGGTGGATAGAGGTGTATTGGAGAGTTTTGGTAAATGTTGTACACCAGTAGAAATCACCAAATCGAATGATTGAATTTGATTGAAAATGGTACTGACTTTCGAGAGGCCAGTTCTCTCCCAAGAGCATGAGCTCCAAAAGTAACAGATTAAAAAACAGAATGATCCTCCCCACTCTCCTCACCCCTACTTACACTAAACCCTGCAAGACCGGCCTGTTCTAATTATGCATTACCAACTTGTACTTGACAGAATAGACTTGTACTAAAGCCTACAACAATTGACTTATTGACTATAAGACTCGGGTATAATAATACCCGCCCCTAAACTTTCACCTTGTCTTCAAGGTGGAAAGAAAAAGAAAAGGAACCGAAACATTATTGTGGTTGAAAAGCAGCGACCTGCAGCTTTCGTTTTCGTTCCATGGAGCCTGTCAACCTCATCCTGGCACCAACCCATGAACTTCTTGACCCCCTGGTGTTTAGCCAGCCGACAACCTTTTTCTTCTAATGCTAGATCCTGTAAGAAGAAGATGAACTGTTTAAGCCTCATAACACAATCTTCCCAATTATCTTCAAGAAAATATAGACGCTTCCAATCCAGCTTCACAACACGCCTTAAGAAACTTCTGTCTTTCATTCCAAGAAGTTTGCCACCATTATTTTTGCACCTACCACTCTCAAATTGGTCGGCCAACAAACCCCCTTTTTTTCTCAAAACATCGACCAGAAGAGTCACTGTTGCTTTGAGGGACTCAATCAGGGATTCAATTGTACAGTGTATCACTGGTGTCTTCATGTACCGTATAGGAGTTATCAACCTATCTCCACAGTTATGAACAAGGCCCTGTTTTGATCCCCTCACCTAACTTTTTCCAATTTTCTTTTCTTGTAACCAAAAATTTTCATAACTAGAATAACTTTTCGTGCCAATTCCCTTGTTTTACTAACCCTGGCAAGAGACATCAATATTACTTTCATCCTTAACACAAGACTGATTCCTCTGACAAAACCACTTCCCAATATTTCTTTTGAAATTCTGTTTGACGGTGATGTCAGGGATATAAAATTCCTCTCAATTAGTCTATTATTTACAGTAACTCTAAAATTAAGATCTCTGTAGCAGTTTAGATCCCAAATAGAAGGAAGCTCGATAATTCCTTCAGAAATCAATAAAGATTTCCATTCATCCTCTTTCATCACGTCTTTCCAATTGAGTAGAAATTTAGAAGGTGCATACTTGGACCACACAAGGTGTGCCACGATCTGTTGGCAATTGGGAATCTTCGATTTGTCTTCGATCAATTGGCAACTAAAGAAACAGGGGTGTGAAGCACCAATCGAGTTTTGAAAAGAACAGGTTACTAGGTATTTTGAATTGAGTGGGTCAATATTTTCTTGGGCCGCTGAACGGGCCACGAGTAATCGGGCTTTATCCTCTATTTCATAGGCCGAAAACATAAACGAGAAGTAATCAGATGGCCTTCACATGGTTTCCCCATACAACTTCGGGAACGAAATCAAGATTGCAGAAGAATCCGACGGATCCGGATCTGGTTTGTCGGCCATTGAAATGTTCGTCAACTCTTTACCACCGATGTTGAACAAAAGATTGGAAGATTTATCTCGTGTCAGAGGCAGCGACGGTGGTCATGATTGTGGCGGTGGCATTTTCCGATGAAAATCGTCCAACCAGAATCGATTTCTCATCGTAAGGCCAATAGACGTAGAATTAATGGACAAATTTAAGTCCATCATGGGCTTGGGCCAATTAGTAATCCGTAAAAAGGTTTTAGGCCAAATATCTGGATTAGGGTTCGGCCATAGAAGGATTAAATTGGGGCTTACCAGTGATCGACATCATGTTCTGTTTCTGGACTTGGTTACTATCATCGAAGGTGGAGGCACCATTGATGGTGGTGTT
Source organism: Arctium lappa (assembly GCA_023525745.1). Classification (NCBI taxonomy): domain Eukaryota; kingdom Viridiplantae; phylum Streptophyta; class Magnoliopsida; order Asterales; family Asteraceae; genus Arctium; species Arctium lappa. Next base: position 5,652,423 of record CM042050.1, read on the forward strand.
GCTAGCGGTGGAGACCACGAAGATGGTGGTGATGCTAGCGGTAAGGGGTGCGGCAGTGCCTCTGGATGACCATCGAGAAACCCACTCCTTTCTCTCACGTCTCGATCCTTCTTTTGTGTCTGTTCTCTCCATAATTCTTTGTCATGCTCGTCCTCATCTCCATAAATCTCATCTTCTTCGCATTCTTCCCTCTCTTCTTTCTTCAGGGCCTGCAATCCGTCTTTTAGAGACCTCAATTCTAATTTCACCGCCCTTAGATCTTCCATCAACTTGTTGAAATTGGCGCGCAAACTCCTGGTCATCTCCAAGATCGACTGCTCTGATACCATTTGTTGTACACCAGTAGAAATCACTAAATCGAATGATTGAATTTGATTGAAAATGGTACTGACTTTCGAGAGGTCAGTTCTCTCCCAAGAGCATGAGCTCCAAAAGTAACAGATTACAAAACAGAATGATCCTCCCCACTCTCCTCACCCCCTACTTATACTAAACCCAGCAAGACCGACCTGTACTAATTATGCATTACCAACTTGTACCTGACAAAATAGACTTGTACTAAAGCCTACAACAATTGACTTATTGACTATAAGACTCGGGTATAACAGTAAAGTAGAGGAAACCTCCAAATGCCCCAACTTACGTAACAAAGAAATAGTGTCAAAAGAAATGTGGCCCAATCGAGAATGCCATAATTCATAAGAATCGTTACATTTATGTTGCACAAAAAATGCTTGAATATTCGGAGCATCCGTTAACATATATAGCCCATGATTACACGCTCCTTGAGCCAGCACTTTCTTCGTTAGCCGATCCTGAATAGTGAATAAATTGCGTGAAAAGATAACATCTACATCATTGTCACGAGTTAGTTTACTGACGGATAATAAATTTTTGGTAAGATTGGGAACAACCAACACATCACGTAAGGAAACATGAGGAGCAAGGGAGGAAGTCCCAATACCAGTAATGGGAAGAGAAGTGCCATTACCAAATAAAACCGAGGCATCCCCAACAGTAGGCGAGGGATTTGCGATGCAGAAGAAGAAACCATATGATCCGAGGCCCCATAATCTACATACCAATCTGGAGTAGAAGTATTCACATGGCATTGAGCATGAAAAGCACGAGCAAGGTCGGGAGCACTGGTGGATGAGGCATTAGCAAAGGATGGAAGTTGAGGGCAAGCATTTGCAAAATGCCCATTTGTGCGACATAGTTGGCAGTGGGGGGGGGGGGGGTCTCCGACCCCGACCCCGACCACCCCTAGAGTCACGACCACCTCTTCCACGAAAAGCAGAGACCGCTGGTGGGACAAATGTGGTGCCAATACATGAGGTTGTCGGATAGCAGCTGGTTGAGACGGCAATAGAGTGTGCTGTTGATGAGCCTGTTGAGTAGTAAATGCAACAGTAGGAGAGGCACCATGGATCGATTGAAGAAATATCTCATGTCCTTCTGCTTGAGCCAATAAATCACGAAAAACATAAGAAATACAGGAGGCACGAACGGCCGTAGAGAAAGTTTCAAAAGCAGCCCCAAGACCGCAGAGAAACCAATGAGTCTTATTCGATTCCTCAACGGGATGACCGATAGCAGATAATTGATCACAAATATTCTTAAACCGTCTTCCAAATTCAGAGACATTATGAGAACCTTTGGTGAGATGTCGTAATTGATCACGAAGGGTTTGAATTCTTTCCATGGAGGAATTCCCATACGCACCTTCAAGGGCAAGCCAAATAGATCGCGCAGTGAGAAGACCGACAACTTCGGAGAAGGCTTCTTTCGAGAGATAAGCTTGAAGAAGGATGATGGTCCTTTGATCAGCAGCAGACCACTCAAGAAAAGCCGGATTGAGAGTAGCTTTGTTATCATTAGTGAATTCAACAGGAGATAAAGAAGATCCATCAACATGCCCAAGCAATCCTTGATAAGTGAGGAGAGGGATCATTTGATTCTTCCATAATAAGTAATTTGTGGATGATAATTTAATTGTGATTAAATGTAGAATCGTGTTCATGGTAAGATTGGTATCTGGTGTGGAAGACGCCATGGAAGCAGGTTACGGAAGAGGAGGAAGAAGGTCATGGAAAATTGAATAGGTGGGATAGAGAGAGGCAAAAGAGGAGGAAGTCGGTTAAGGGAGAGGAATAGGGAGGGAGGGAGGAAAATCAAAAGGTTCTTGATACCATGAATGAATACTAATTTGATGATCTACAACGATTACATACAAGAGAGATATATATACACAAACAATTTACATAATACACCCTCACACTAATATAAATGATACATATTAATCATGTCTAATAATGTCATTGTGTTCCCTTTGAAAACCTGTTCAGATTTATTATATTTTTGATACCTGTGTTTAGATATAAAAAAAGGGGAGATTTTGATGAATAATTGGATGTTCAAATCATTTCAGCCTTTGCGCTTGTGTTTAGGTATATGCTTTTAAGATGAATTGAGGAGCTATCAACCTACCTACTTATAACAACAACAAATACCAAGGCATTGACGACAATGAGCGTAAATTGAAGAGCACGAAAAAAGAAAGTTGTTGAAAGATGATAATCAGAAAGTGCAGGATATGTTGAGGGAAAAAAAATGAAGAACGTGACTTATTTAGATTATCTTTAACATATTTTAAGTGGTTATATTAATAGAGAAATTGACCAAAATAGTCGATTAAATTCTCATTTTAATCAAAGTTTATGCAAACGCATTTACGTAAACTCGATTTTCAAATTAAAGAAAATAAACAAAAATATTCAAAGTAAAATTGCATAAAGGATTCATATTTGCTCATTTATGTAAAAGAAATTTAATTTGAAAATAGGTTTTAGGTAAACTGAAATTAAAATAGAAATTTGGTTGCAAAAAGTAACTAAAAAGTAAATTTATTTGAAGATATGGGCCAATTTTTTCTATATTAATTATGCCGAATAACGCTGAAACACGTGTGTGTAAGGCATCTAGAATAATCATAAAAAATACTGTAAATAAATATTAAAAAGTTGGCGGGTGTAATTTGATTTGCATGGGTGATTTTGACATGACGGTGAGAGTGGGAATAAACATACACGATTCTAAGAACATCTCCAACAGCATTTCTAAATATTTTCTAAAATAGAGAATGAAAAGTTAAAATCTCTAAAAATATTTTTTTCTAATTCCAACAGCTTTTCTATTTTATAGAATCAATCATTATTTATATTATTATAATATTCCATAATTTATCATCCCAATACATTTTTAAAAAAAACTTAAAATAAAATATTAAATATTGAATTTTATTGGTTGGATTGATTAAAATAATAGTTTCTCTCTCTACTTTAGGGATTATAGAGAATTCTCTATATTTAGAGATTTTTTGCTCTTTTTCTATTTTAGCAAACCTTTTAGCAAAGCTGTTGGAGAGAAATAGAAAAGAAAAAGCCATTTTTTTCTATTATAGCAATGCTGTTGGAGATGCTCTAACAAATTAACGTTTGTTGTACTATTCCCACCAATCGCAGCTTCACACCATTGCTAGTTTCCAGAAAATTCCATTTGATTTTGATTTTGATTTTATCCCCAAATAAAGTATTTAGGGTTTGCTAAATTCATCGCCGGGGAGGAGTAAGTTCGTTCTTAATTAAGTTCTCTCTTTTAAATTAATTTCTTTGTTGCCAAATGGATTATCGATTTGATCGTTCGTATCAGTGTTTATTTTTTGTTCCTAACTAAATAATTAATTATTTGCCCGATCTTCAATTCTCTTCTTCTAGCTCAACTGAACCAGATGTAAGTCATGTAGCTCGTTTGTTTGTACACCTTAATTGATTGATTCCATGGAAATGTATTGATATCTCTAGATATGGTGAACTTTCAATTCGTACGCTAAACGAAGTTCATTGCAGATTTTTAGCCATGGCCTGTTTTCTGTTAATTTTTCATTTTATCCAACTGAATTTTCTAGTGATTTGGCTTATGCATCTCAGCTATATATATAGGCAAAGAAGAAGCGTGTGAGAAGTTGATATGAAACGTTTATCACTTTTAATCAAATGCCCTCCCATCAATTGGGGCTTAGAAGGGAATTGATTCGGTATATCTAATTTTAATATCCATTCATTTCTCATCCAACGGTTGATAACCATTTCTCACGTTAACCTCAACTTCTCACTGGAACCCAATCTTATATATATATATATATATTGTTTTCGTGAAACCCATGAGACTACATTTTTACACTTGAAACTTCACAGCAAAACACTATGAAGGTAAAAATAAATCTGAACTTTCACAGCAAAAACACTATGAAGGTTACCTTCACAATGATTTATTGTGAAGTTTCAATTGTAAAAAGGGGGTTTCACGGGTCTCACATGAACCAAATATATATATATATATATATATATATGTGGGGGGGGGGGGATACGGTGGAGATCTAGTGAGAAGCTTAAGAAGGGATTTGGACCCTTGGATAGGATGAGATGCACCAAGATGTATCGGATTAATCTCCATATGAAGTCCATTGGTGGGTTTGAGATTACAAGTGATCTAGATCCAGATCCCTTTCTTCTCACACGATCCTTCGCCATATATGATATTATCAACTAAATGATATGAATATGTTGATCAATTCGATCACTTGTATTATATCCAGGACCTGCGAGATGTTATCGCCAAATCAAAAACAAGCCGTACCCGAAATCCCGATTCTGTCGTGGAGTCCCCGATCCAAAGATCAGGATCTACGATGTGGGAATGAAGAAGAAGGGGGCAGATGAACTGCCATTTTGTGTTCATTTGCTTAGTTGGGAAAAAGAGAAAGTGTCGAGTGAAGCACTTGAAGCTGCTCGAATTGCTTGCAACAAATACATGGCTAAGCACGCAGGGCGAGGGTTTGAGTCCACCATTTCCACGTGTTGCGAATCAACAAGATGTTGTCGTGTGCCGGGGCCGATAGGCTCCAAACGGGCATGAGAGGTGCCTTCGGGAAGCCATTGGGAACGTGTGCTCGAGTACACATCGGTCAGGTCCTTCTTTCGGTTCGTTGCAGGGATAACCAAAGCGCCCACGCACAAGAGGCTCTGCGTCGGGCAAAGTTCAAGTTCCCGGGCCGTCAAAAGATTATCGTCATCCGGAAATGGTATGAATTTGTTTGTTGCCTCAAGTTTAATGTATTAAAACAACATATATATATACAACATATATATATATATACTAAATTTTCCAACACAATTTACCTACCAACTTTTGTGACAAATCACCTCTTTAGCGACGGATTTCCCGAAAAAATATTTCATATATAAAAGTCTTCCAATTAGTAAGTGGGTTCAATTCCCGACGTCCACGACAATTGTTACCACTAAGCTTACACAGTTGATATCTAATTGTTATGATTTACTGAGATTATTTTGGATATAATTTGGCACACCCTTGGAGAAAAAACAACTACTTGAGTAAGAAGCGGTTCACTCTTTGAAGGGTTAGTCCATGTCCTAGGGGTGATATTCGGTAGGTTAAATCGGTTTTCGTTTTATTCGGTTCGGGTTAATCAGTTTTCAAGTTTTTTAAAATTAACCGCTAACCAAACCAAATGAGGTTCGGTTTAATCGGTTTTGACTTATTCGGTTTTCGGGTTATTCTGTTCGGTACTGGTTAAACCGAATAAGGATTTATATTTTTTCGTTGGACACTTGCTCATATAATTTTCTCAAACTAATTATCCGTTGCTCTTGATACATAATTGTATTATTTAATAATACTCAATAATTGACTTATATTAAGTAAAAAACACCATCTATCAACCAATATCTACCGGATGATATTATTATTTTTTCAATACGACGTTGTAAATCAAGCAAAAAAATATAATCTAATAAAAATATTATCTACTATCAATAAAAAATATTAAATAACAATAAAATATGTAAAATAATAATAAGCATAACATTATTTGATTTATTTTTTATAAACATGTATGAGATGACAAATGTTGTGATCCTCCAATTTTGGCATCTAAATGCATATATGGTCCAACCCATCCTCAAATTTTGTGAATTCATAGAAAGTAAGAATCGAACATAAGATGACCGACACATAGTTCTGTCATGAAAGAATCTTTAACTTTATATATATATATATATATATATATATATATTATAAAAACGGTATAAAAAACTCTTAATTACAACATTTTAAGCACAAGTTACAACTAATTAAAGTCAATTACTTAATTTACAATTTCTTAATGCTTTGATACAACATTTCCAAGCACAGTATCTCACATAATCATCTATTTGTGGAATGAATACTTATTTATTAATATAACTATTTGTTTTTTTGGTGGAAGATTTTATAAAATATACTTTATATTAGCATAATCTATTTTAAATGTAGATTTTACATTTAAATATATATTAATGAGATGTAATATAAAAATTTTTTTCTTCCGTATTTTTTTATATTACATCTCATAATGATTTTTCCATATTTTGTTTTATAAAATCTTTTTCCATATCTATATCTATACTATATTATAAAAACGATATAAAAAACTCTTAATTACAACATTTTAAGCACAAGTTACAACTAATTAAAGCCAATTATTTAATTTACAATTTCTTAATGTTTTGGTACAACATTTCCAAACACAGTATCTCACATAATCATCTATTTGTGGAATGGATACTCATTTATTAATATAACTATTTGTTTTTTTGGTGGAGGATTTTATAAAATAGATTTTATATTAGCATAATCTATTTTAAATGTAGATTTTACATTTAAATCTATATTAATGAGATGTAATATAAAATCTTTTTTCTTCCATATTTTTTTTATATTACATCTCATAATGATTTTTCCATATTTTATTTTATAAAATCTTTTTCCATATTTTATTTTATAAAATCTTTTTACTAGATGTAATATAAACTCTTTTTTCTTCCGTATTTTTTTGCTAATATAAAATCTATTTTATTTTATAAAATCTACACGTATTTTATATTAGCATAATATAAAATCTACACGTATTTTTTTATAATATAAAATCTACACGTATTTTTTTTCACGAGCATTAAAAAAAGAAAAAAGAAGGTTGATATGAATTTAAAATAAAAAATAACGAGATACACTTATAAATTATCGTATTCTTTAAAATAAAAATATTCCGCAATACTTTCCAAATTAACCAAGTGTAAAGTAAATAAAATAGAAACGATGTAGATATAAAAATATTCTTCCATATTTTTGATATATTTACATTTAAATGTAAAATCGAAAATGAAAATAAAAGATTTTAAAATATTCTCTACATTCACTATAAATATATATAGCTTCTCTATGTATCATCCGAGTACAAGAAGAAGACGAACGGTCGGGTGTCAATGGCGGAACCTGCAACTGAACAAAAGGTATTCTACTATATTTTTGTTTCTTTGAAAAACTATTTTTTTATAATTTATTTTATTTAGTGAGGATTTGTTTATATTTTTCAAAACCCACAATCATATTTTTATCGATTAATACTATGAGGTCTTGAAGTCAATAGTTAGATAAATATGTTGTGATACATGTCGTTTGAGTTTTAAATAATATAATACAAAACTATTACCAATATTATTGCACAAACTCATAACAACAAACGATTAAGAATATATGCAAGTTAACCACTTATGAAAATAAATTTGTTTTTCACATTGTATTTCATTAACTGTTAACAGAGAAATTACGTTTCATTTTAACTCGATTCAATATTCCAACAAAAAATTTATCCTCCCGTGCAATGCACGGGCCCAACACTAGTATATATATATATATATATATATATATTGATTTTAAAAAGCATTATTGAGAAAAGGTGTCAATATTTTTGCCTTTTAACCAGATAAAATAGCCAATGCACAGTAACATTAATTTTATATATTTGAACTTTAAGGTTTACTTTTTAATGTCTATTTCTAAAACTATTTACTTTACTATCAATTTCATAACATGATATTGAAAACGAGTTTCAATTTTCGAATTTCATAATGCAAGAGACATTGACGAGAACTTATGTTATATTCCATATGTAGTAATAACAATTAAATATGGAACTGAATATGATGTTGACATAAGAAAATTATTGTTTCGGGTTACCACATAAATTGAAAACCAAATATCAAAGATGCAAATGATGTTTTTTTTTTTTTTAACGAAAACTGTTAAAGACTGCTTTCAATTGATTTGATCATGAACAATATTTGGGTTTGAGGATTGAAAGTGAAAAAAAAGAACAATCTTGTGAATCATAGGTTTGGAATGACTACATTTAATTAATATTGTATCGACTGTCATATTATAAATTTGACGTTTTTTACATTACGATTTTGTTAAAAAGCAATTCTAAAAGGACATTAATTCGTACACTTGGCATTTGAATATTGTTAGAAAATTATCAACTTTATTGTGAGATTTTGCTATCTTGGCTTTTGTTGTCCACACGATGCCACAATTAGACAACATCACGACATCCTTCCTTGGTCGTATAATGAAATGAAAAAGAAAAGCATGTGAATAACTTTGACGATGTAACAAATAAAATGCCATCCTCAAATTTTGGCATTGAAACTCATATATGGTCCCAATGGTCCATCCTACCCCCAAATTTTTGTAAAAAATCATAGAGAGTATGAAACCAACAAATATGATCAACATGAGTTAGGTATTGAGAGAATATTTTAACTTTATTTTTGATATTCTTAAACATTCGTAAGTTGTCCCAGACAGAGGATGGTTCCAGTTGACCCACGTCAATGACACGTGTTTTAGTATTTAATTTTTGGCACATGATAATGACTTTCATTCATTAGATTATGAGTAATCGACTCATCCGTAATCACTTTTCATTTATATTAGAACACAATAGCTTGCTTTAATCACGCCATTGTCAATATGTCGATAAATTATGTTTGAAAACCTGTTGAATTACTCAAAGGTGCAAACTAGTTGGTCATACATGGATCATATTTACAAAGCTAAAAAATATTGAAAACAATGAAGGTTAGAAACATACATATGAATAAAACGTTGTTGGGTTAGATCAACTGAAAATAAGATTTGGGTCTTTGAGATCCTCCTCAGAGATCACCCGTTCTGGTCCTGCAAAGTCATTGAGATTTTCCTGACTGATCTCCAGAGCCTCTAGGATTAGTCAAAGTGCGCATAAGCTGACCCGAAAATACAAATTGAATAATAATTTAATTAAAAAAACATGTTTATTGAATTATATTACATTGTGTGTAAAATAATTATACCAATAAAGAGAAAAGAAAAAACTCAAAATAAAGAAGGGTATATAAGGAATATGACACATATCTAAGATATCCTTTGACTTTTATACAACCATCAAAAGGAAGATTATTCCATATCTATCAGGACAACACGTGTCATGTTAGGATTAGTCAATACAAATGAACGGTCCAAATTATGTACCAACGAACTTTTCACTTACTTTTTCCGATGGGCCCCATTTTAGTTTTGACTATGACCGACGACGTGGTAAATCACTAAATTGAATTACATCTCCCTTTATTTGGGCTTGGATTAATGATCTTTATCAAGCCCAATTCACCACTCATTGATTAAAGGGAGGATGAGGTTTGAGGCTTTCTATATCATACATTTTACTCCCTATTGCATTCAGTTTTAGGGTCGTTTGTCAAACACTTAGCAGTTAAACGCTTACTAACAAGAGTTATTGTCTTACTTACCTTATCAGATGATGTTTTCAGCCATCAAAATGTATTGCTAGTAAGTGTTTCTTACCCAATAAACGCTTATCGAGTAAGAATCTTTTATCAATGTTATGTCTCTTACTCGACAAGATCTCGATTCTTACATTCCTCACCCAGTAAGGTAAATGACACCTACTAAGTGTTTACCTAGTAAACTTTTAGTAAACGACTTCTAATAAAGATAAAAATCCTAGTGCAACTCAAGATACAGAACATAGGATGCATATGTCATACAATTCCAGTCATTATATTATACTGTTTGCTGATTACAGAAGAATTTGAGTGTACATCAGGTTTATTGGGTCTTGAACTTGTTTCATCTATATTTTAGTGGCTTTGATCTGATAACGTACTACTTAATTTTATGGTTTTATACCATCTTCATTTCAAGTCAATTATGTATATATTAATGTGATCTTACTTAGAGTTTTTTTTCCCTTTTCTGAAGAGGGTTCATGTCATATAGAGATGGTGCTCAGATCAGTTGTTTATTATTTTGATATAGGGTGGTGGAATGGTTGAATCTCTCTTGTTATAACGTGGATGAATTTGATACATTATGGATTGATAAGATATAGTGTCATTCATGATAATATATCATTTTACAAAAGGCATTTGATCCTGAAATGATAAAACAAATGGAGGACAATGGATTTTTATAACTTTTCATCATTCTATATTGTACTAGATGTAAGCTAAGCCATTGAATTATGTATTGGATTCCAGAACACGATAACTCAGTTCATCATAAGTTGGTTGGTGACCTCAACACTTCTTTTAGGTGCATTGTTTTCCCTATGGTTCTTATCGTCTGATTAATATTCTAGGTGCTATAAGAGGATTCTCTATCTACTTTTTTCCCTCATATAAATAAATACAACATGACCCGAGGTTGTTAAAATGGATCCTAATTCGTAATAAGTGTTGACCCGGTTGTGTCCCATGATGGAGCCCATTTGCAACAGAATCAATAAATTAATTGTTTGTTGCTTCGCAAATACAAGACAAGCACCAAATGATGAATTGATTAGAAAACCAACATTCTAATTCCAATATCGAGTAGATGTCAACAAAAACGAAGCCTCTTTATTACGACATTTCTCTTAGGCCCTGTTTGTTTTCTAAAATTCAGCTCTTAATAGAGCCTTATCTCTAAATTGGTAAGACATTCCATGATTAAGATTGTTTGTTTATTTTTAATATTAGGAGGATCTTATCTCTAAATATTGTCTAAATCAAAAAGTGAAAAGATTACCTCTAAATTGGTTAGAGGTACGTCCATATCTCCTACTTGTAAACTGATATCCCACATTGCCTTCCTCTTTAAATCGACTCCATATTTCTCCATCGATTCCATCCTTCTCCAACGACTCCATGCCAGCTTCTTCAAACGATCACGATCAGGTACTCCCTTCGTCTATGTTCCTTTAATTTTAGGGTTCTTTCTGTTTCTTTTATCACAAACGATTGGGTTTTATCACAAACAATTGGGGCTGCTGGAGTTTTATTTCTCTGATAAAAACAGTAGCAAAAGCTCCCTGCTTGTTGCTTGTCCACCCAGACGCACCACACACACAGTAGCAAGCATAACATCTAGCAAAAGCTCCCTGTTTGATTTCTCTGATAAAAAGAGTAGCAAAAGCTCTTTGATTCTTTATTGGTTGACTCTTTGAAAGCCTATTCTTAAAGGGGATTATCTTTTCTTTATCATTGTTCTCTACTACAAAGTGTTCACGACCATTGAGGCTGTTGGAGTTTTGATTCACCATTGGGGCTGCTAGATGTTATGGCTTGTTCTAGCTACTACAAAGTGTTATGTTAGCTGGATTTTTGATTCACCATCTAGCTAGATGTTAGAAGTTGGCTTCCAGTAGTTGGACACCATGTTTACATATCTACTTTTTTCTTCAGAAGTCTTGTCTAGTAGTCATACATGATGTAACATGAATGTGATATATATCTTTTGAGATGGTAATCAGGTTAAATATGTGTTGATGATTTGTATATTAAAGACACTATGATCAGATATGTGGTTAGCATCACAGCTGCTTTGCCACACTGATTATATGTATACCAGAGTGTATGTAGTAGTATTTAATAGTTTCCCTGGATTTGTGAGGCCCAGATGATGGCCTGAGACCCTATTCAATAATCATTCTATGTATATACACACGATTATGTTTTTATCATTTAGATAAATTACTGGGTTAGCATTAGTTTTCAAGTCCAGCTTGGTTTGCAGACTTGGTTAGCATTAGTTCTCAATTTATGTTTAGCATATAATGTATATGTTGCTTGCTTTGCAGAATTGAGTTACCATTAGTTTTCAAGTCCAGCTTTGACAAAGCTAACAGAACTTCAACGTTCTGGAGAAAAAGACTCGGCTCTCAACTCATCTATGCCGCTGCTCCCCGTCGCCACTGGTTGTCGATCTGCTCCTGCTAATTCATCACTCAAATTTTCTAGTAAGTTTTATGTCATTGTGTTCCCTTTGAAAACCTGTTCAGATTTATATTTTTGATGCCTGTGTTTAGATATAAAAAAGGGGAAATTTTGATGAATAATTGGATGTTCAAATCATTTCAGCCTTTGCGCTTGTGGTTTGTTGTTGGCTATGGAAATATGTTGTTTCTGTTGTAATCTTATGAATTTGATTTTGTATTAATTTTGCTTCATTTGATAGGTCGTTATAGGATTCATGAATTTGCTAAAAAATCTTTTGTGATTCTGGAATTTACATTGAGTAGTTCATCTTACATCCCTAAATTTATTTGCCATAACCTACCAGTACTGTGTTTTAAAAGCAAAATATACTTGTATTAATTATGAGGCTCGTTGTTCATGTGTCTTGATATAACTTCTTAATCAATATGACACATCTATTCATAAATCCATGGAAGCAAAACATAAAAAAAAGGCATGGAAATCTCTCTTATTTGTATAACCATTGATCTCATAGCTTATCTCTAAACTACATAGGGCTTATAATCCTTTTCTTGTTACTTTACTACATTATGGAATTTTTGAATCTTAACGGTAGCATTCAAGAGGCTAGTCGCTTGCTTTATGAAAAAAAAAGATAATCTGATTTGCAGGTACTACTTGTGATAATCTGATAAGTTGTATAAATTCCCTCTTTATTTTTGTATGAGCTTGTGGTATGTGAATTTCTCTTTGATTCTTAAAACTTTCTTGTGTGTTTAGTGATGGACGAGAACGTACGTATAAGGTGGACCAATGAAATAATCAAACGTTTTCTAGAGACGTGTATAGAAGAGGTCAATAAAGTGGGTCGAAACGGGGGTAGCCTTAGGAAAGAAACTTGGACAAAGTTGGCAACAAAGCTTGAGGAAGTGTGTCACTTCAAGCTCACACAAAAGCAATTGAAAAATCAATATGATTATCTAAAAGGAAAGTACTCGGGATGGATATACTTAAGGAATAAAACAGGGAATATTTATGACCCTGCTATGAACACGTTCAACTTATCAAATCAAGAATGGGAAGAATTTTTCAAGGTTAGTAATAATTTTTTACATTTTTAAGATAGTAATGTACATAGTATGGGTATTATATAAATCTTTCTCTTTAATCTGGATGCAGGGACATCCAAAAGCGAAAACTTTAAAAACATCACCTTTAGCATTTCCTGAATTGTGTATCGCTTTGTTCGAGGATACTTCGACTACTAGATCTCGTGTTTATGCCCCTAGTTCAACCCGTGAGAGGACTGTATCGTCATCATTTACGTCTCATATCCACACTACACAAAATGAGGAGGAAGAGGAAGGACAAAATGTTTCACCAAGTTCACATTACGTCTCAAGTGTAGATCCTTCAAATGTTACACAAAATCCACATTCTTGTAGACCGAATAAGAAGCATAAAATCAAGGTCGACATGGACGAAGTGGCTTTAGAAATGAGGGGTGCACTTCACACACTTGTTACACGACAACCCACAGTTGTTGCACAACCCACAGATATTGCACAACCCATTTCAACCATTGATACCTGTCTTGAAAGGTTGAACACTATTGGCCTTGAAAAAAGGGATCCTCTTTACAAAGCAGCCATTGACATTTTTGGCCACTCAACTTTGCTAAGATAGACATGGTTGATCAACTCCCAGAACCTGATATATTAAAAGACTGGATTTTAAGGATGACAAAAAGATTGGGTGTAACACCCCGGATTTTCGTTTTGTATCTTGTTATTCTTGTATGTATTGTGTTGTCGTTAGCACCGCGTTTGGTTTAAAGTTTGAGTTTGGATTTTTGGTGGTTTCGGGCAAACCACTAGGGGTGAAATTGGTATGGTACCGACTTTTTTTTGCCAATACCGTGTACCAACCAATTATAATCGGTATGCAAAAATCTTATACCATGTACCAACCAATTGTAATTGGTACCGACTTAATTGGTACCGACTTTTTTCGGTTGGTACATGTTGGTAATGGCTTGTACCAATATCATATTACATATACGAAACAAGAAAACACTAATTCAAAATACGCAAATGATCAAACAGAAAGTTAAATGTAGCATTGTTTAATATTCAATACATGAACTAGTTCAAAATAAGGGAGCGTTTCTTCATCCGTGGGATCTTCACACAAAGTACCAAACAACAATGAAATGCTTGGATTCTAGGCATTAGACATTGGCGCATTACTTGTTGAAAACTAAAAAATTAAAGGATTTTCAAATTTTAAACTCTAAATTAATAATACATTGATTAATAAAATTAATAATTAATTAAATTATTAAAAAATTGGTACCACGGTAGTACCGTGGTACACAAATTCATTACCATGTACCAACCAAGTTCAAACACTTGGCACGGTACAACCAGCCGTACCAAACATTTTGGTTGGTTTGGTTTGGTACAAAATTGCCACCCCTACAAACCACAGTGATCTGCGCGAGTTGCACCGTGACTTGAGGTCGCGGCACAACCCGCGAAACCCTCTTTTTGTTTAGGTTTTGTGGTAGCGGGCGAGTTATGCCGCGACTTGAGGTCGCGGTATAACCCGCGAGATCCACTGGCCGACTTTTATGAGTTCAGCCTAAATATCTTGTTTGGGAGATATTTCTTTTTTCAAATATCTCAAACACTCTCAATCTCTCTCAAGTCTCTCTCTCTTCTTTCCATTCGAGGTTTCTTCGGTCGCCGTTTGTTGCTAGTGTTAAGTGCATCATCATAGGTTTCGGTATAGAAAGCTTCATCTTCTCGAAGGGGTCGATATCTAGTTTTCGGGTTTTCGTTTAAAACCTATTTGGTGAGTTCCTACTATCATTTTATAAACTTTATACATGTCAAAGGTTACATTTTGAACTCCTATATATCTCCATGGTTTTGGATCTGCTTTTACTACATTTTGACATAACTTGAGTTTTGGGAGATTTTAGGGTTCCCGATCATTTTCGACTAAAATGATGGGTTCCATCTTATTCGAAGTAAAAGGAGGTTTTGCTTGCACATTTATGTGGATTATTTGAAAGAATGCATATAAACTCATTTTTATGATTTTCATTCTTACCGGCAGTTAAACTTGAAAGAAAACATTTTGTTTATAAAATATTTTTATACCATATGACTATCTATGGTTGGTCACATATGTTATTGTGACAAGTCTGTACCATTACTAGTGGATCCCTAGGTTTTGAGTCGGCTTTTATTGTTGGGATGTCTATTCCCCTTTTTGTAGCTATGGATGCATTTGACCCTCGGGGGCTGTCGCGTATTTTCGTGTTTACACCTTTTTAAAATGCAAATAAATAGATCTCGATGCAAGTATACATCTCAATCTACTATCGTTTTGTAACAAGTAATAGTGGTACAAAGTACCGAATATCGATCCCACAGGGAAGCGTGGAAAAGTTCTCCTTGAAAGTCGGGTATGTAAAAGCGAGTCTCGGATGACGAATTCGAAAACAATATTTTGATTGGGGGTTTTGAGTAACACTACTGAGAAATTTAATTTTAAAAAGAAGCGCAGGGTATAAAGATCCGTTGGGCCGAATTTAATAATTAAATAAAAGATAAGATCACATTCCATTTTTATCTCAGATTCGATATTTTATGTAACTTAAAGAAGCCGTCATACAACGAACCAGTTGTCAGTTGATCAGTTGTATTTCGACATAAAATATAACTCTGATTTAGATAACTTTGGACAATCATGCGATACGATACACCTTTTATCCTCTTATCTGCATCGGTCCCAACTTTACTATATACCCCGAACTGAGATAGTTAACCCATCTTCATTTTAAATTTTAATTTTAAAGATTCTAAAAGCAATTAAAGAAATGAGAAAATACGTTAATTTTAAACTATTACTTTTACTTAAAAGAAATCTTAACGAAGTACACACGTAACTAAAGTATTTAGACGAACTAGAAAAGTTAAATTACTTAAATTAAAAGACTTCCGAATTAAGAACATAAAATAGAATGCAGAAATTAAGTTACGAAAGGCAAAAGACAAAATTTAAATTGCAGAAAGTAAAATTCTAAATTGAACGACAGTAAAGTAAAAATGCAGGAATTGATTTGCGTTAAATAAATGACAATAAAGTAAAGCAGAAATTATAAAACTAAAAATCAACGACGTAAAGAGAGAGTTGCATGGAAAATCTTGTTTTAATTTTAGATTTTGTGTTTAATTTACTTTGAGAGTCCTTGACAATTGTTAACGTAATTATCGTAATATGCGAGAAGGTTTTTATAACTTCGGAAACACTAAACAATTTTAATAATACAACAAACCGTGAACCAAACGGGGTTGGGAATCCGAAAAGATTGATCGGACTTCCGGTTTGTAATACCACTAAAATTGTAAGTAGAAACCAAATAAAAACCAAAATCAATTGAACCGTAAGAGATGAGTAAAAGTTGTGAAAGTGTAACGAGAGGTTAACGTACTAGTACTTGAAATAGGAATATTTCGATGTATTAACTTGTATCCAAAAGAAGAAGTTTGAAATGTGAGTTAGAGACAAATGAACCTATGATGTACTCACGGCCCACAACTTTCAAACCTCCCAAAAACTATTACAAATTATGTTACTTGCAGTTATGGATGGAGAAATAGTTTGATGATAAACAAACTAAAGGATAATGGATGATACTTGTTGGCTAAGAAAAACAAAAGGGAAATGATGTATTTGTGAAATTCTTGCTGGCAAAACAAAACCAAAAAGGGACGCCCCTTTTTGGTTGCTTAGTATCTTCTATTTATAAGTAAAACAAAAGAGAGAAAAGGCCATGGGCTTTTCTTCATTTTTGTCAACAAGAAAATCAGCCCAAAAGAGTTTCCATATTTAGCCTATATAAGTTCAAGCTCTTTTAATTTTTTTCGGCCCAAAAGAATATTCCAGCAGCCCACGAAATTAAGGTTCGGCCCAATCTTCACATCTTGTAGCGTCGGTCCAAAAAGGGAAAGTCGTTTGTCGGTTTTTTGCGTTATCTCTTGATGTTGACTTCCCGCGACCTACGTATTGCTCTAAAATAAAAAATATATATATAGGAATAAGATCAATGCATTTTTTTTTATTAAAGTTAGACAACCAAAACGCTAAAATACGTTAAACTTTTATTTATTCTAAAATGCTAAAAATACATGAAAAAGAGACTCAATAGGGAAATAAAAATTTCTCAAAATTATTAAAAGTGAGTTAAAAATAGGGTAAATAAAATTACCCTATCACAACCCCAAACTTGAACGGTTGCTCGCCCTCGAGCAACTTTTATTAGAAAATTAAAAATTTGAGCAACTAAAACGTTTGATTAACAAGAGGATCTTTCTGTATCAATCATCATACACACATCCACAATCTATTTTGTCAAATTCATAACAATTGTGGTGATAGCCCTTCACAAATGATTTTTCTCAACTAGATTAAAATACAATCAACCATAAGCTAGCCAATTAATTATTTGCCTAATTAGGATCAACAATGCAACAAAAGAAAAAAATGGGTATGCATTTGGCTTTTTCATGCTTTTGATTCAATGCATTGCCTTTTTCCAAGCTTTCTATTTATCTCTTTTTATGGTACCATTTTTCTACCATCTTCTCATTTTGAGGAATGAAGTTTTGGACACATTGGTCTCTTTGTGTCTTTGACACTTTTATTATTGCACTGAAAACAAGAGTAGAGCTTTGCTCATTTTTGCATGGGTGTTTTCATTTTTTTGTGCAATTTTTTTTTAGGAATATGTGATACATTTTGCAAAGAGATATGTGAGCTAGAAATGATATGGTTATGAATACGAATGAGTGTCCATATCATCTTCCTCCCAAAACTTTGAATGGTTCAATGCCCTCATTGAACGAATGATGGGTGTAATGGAAATATCAAGAACGGTGGAGAAAGTGTATGTGTTGCGTTGACCCTAACAAAAATTTGTGATAGCAAACAATATTGAGGCTAGTTCTAGTGATATGTACAAAAAAAATCCAAATGAGAGAAATGTACATTTGTTATGGCTATCACACAATGCAATAGAACTTGTTGTCAACAATTTGTGAACCGTATCCATGATGAGAGAGCAAGAAAAATAGAACTCTTCGTAACAAAACAAGACAATCCCAGACTCATAGGCTCAAAATTAAAGGAAAGTAATATGCAAAGGTGATAGAAAATGGAACTTGGCCTACTCGGGAAGAGTAGGTGAACGCTCCGCCGGTTCCCATAAAAGATGTAGTGGGAATGGTGCCATGCGCGACACAACCTCGGGATGCTCCTTTTCTAAAACCATACGGTTTGCATCATCCTGGGACTTCTCAAATTTCAGCCAACCAAGCATTATAGTGTGTAAACTTTTCACCGTCTTCTTTAAAGCTGCAACCTCACCTCTCAAATCCACAACCTGTCTATCAATCTGTTTTTGACATGAGCGTGTGTTATTTCGTAAAAATCTTTTCACGTCTTTATTTTCTATTATCATTTTTTCATTCGAAATTTGATCTGTGGTTAACTTGGTAACACCCGCCTTTGTCATTAAAGTGTGAATGACCGTGGGGAAAATAAGCCGTAACTTGGATTTTTCCACTCCTTTTCTAAGAAGTGAAGAAATAAGACGCCCCCACATTGACTTTCAAACCGGCCATGATGCAATAAATTAAAAACACCCGATCCATACGAAGAGTAGAGTCATGCATTGAGGGGTGTAAACTGTGGCGTACAAAAAAAACCCACACATTCGCGATGGGTTTTAGACATGATGTCTTTAGGACACACGAACGACCTTTAAAATCCCATTCCGACCCCGTATGTGCAATGGTGTTTAAAACAGTTTTCAACTCCTTGTCACTAGCACTTTGGGATAATCTGTGAAAATCGCAGTGCATGGGTGGTTCGAGGCCTAAGACATTGTTTATGTGAGTGGCGTTAAAACACACCGGTGTGCCTCGAACAATGACTGTCAGACCCTGAGTGACGGATACCTCAGTGAAAAATTCAGTCACCCAATCAATATTATACGGATTTGGTGTCGTGCAAAATAAATCCCATCCTAGTGCATGCAAGGCTATAAGGAATTGTGGGTGTGTGCGTAAAGTTTCCATAGGAAACCCACGTGACGGTTGACAAATCTTTTGCCTAAAGATTGGATATTTACGCACCGCTTCGTTACAACTAAAGTATGCAAGAGAGGAGAATGAGAATACCGATTCGTTAATCATTTTGGCTTTTCCTTTACGGTCGGATTGGCGATGTATTTCGTTTGAACCTGCGTCATCGATGATGTTATCATCACCGCCTTTTCCCAAAATGACCGAAAGTTTGCATTTCTTTTGTGGCGGTACCCCTCGAGATGCAACCGTTTCGTATTTACGTGGGGTGTTCGTTTTTGGTGGTCGTGCATGGGAGGGGGTTGCATTATGTAGGTTTAGGGATAAGTCGAGTGTAGGTGGTGGGTGAAAAGGTGTAGGTTGAGGTAGGTTTCGATCGACCGTTGGTACACGGTTTATTGTGGGGGTTGGTCGATGGTTAAATGGAATGGGTTGCGGTGATTGTTGGTAATGATGGAAAGCCATAGTTGGGTGTGGTTCTATTGGTTTCCCGTGTCGGTCCAGTACTACCGCATGTGCGGCCGCTGGTTGGTGTCAATAATGGGTCTGTTGAAACCCCGGTGTCGATGTGTAGTGTATCGGGAGAATCGATGAAGACGATGGCCGATCGTACCTTTTAAAAAAATCGATCGTTGTGGCGTACGTACGGTCCAGAGCAACATCATTTCGGGTTTTGTTTTCCGGTGATGTGGGTGCAGCTTCGACGGGTTGGACGATGGCAGCAGCGGCGGCGTTGGTGTGGAGGTCGGCGGTGAGTTGTGAGGGTGGTGATCGGTAGCTGTGTGACAGAGGTGGTGATCGGCGGTCACCATTTGAAAGGGTGGTCGATAGTGGTGAGAGGTGCGTTGGCGACGAGGAGGTTCGATGGTGGGCGGTGCAAAATTTCTCATCATTGTCGTTAGTTCGGTTGTGATAGTTGTGATTAGAGATGGTGGTGGTAAGAAGGTTATCGGCGGTGATGTTGTTACGTGGGATTTCTTTTTAGAAGATTGCATGGTTTCATGCATGGAGGTGATGGTTGGTGGTGTTAAGGTGATGGGTGATCTTCAAAGATATGGAAGATGGTGATGGGTAATACTTGTGTTTCTTTTCTTTCTTTCTTTTTTTTTAGAAAATAAAGATATGGAAAATAGTGCAAGTATTTATTTACGGCGGATGTCAGAGGTTAACTTTGAAACTACAAAATGATTTCTGAAAATTCTCTGCAAAAATCAGATATGGATATTAGATTTAATTGTAAAATATTTATATATCTATATCTATATATATATATATATATATATATATATATATATTTGTAATTATTGGTGTTATTATTATTATTATTTTTAAAGTTACAAAAACTTGTTTATGGACTGACATAATTTGATTTAGGTTTTAATGCAGAACCTTGTAATCCAATTTATCATATATATTATACAAACCATGCGGTGTTGAGAAAAAAAAAATATATATAACGTGATTTTTTTTAAATGCTCCCACCCCTTTTTTTTCTCTTTTTTTTTCTTTTTTTTTATCAGTTCAATTCTTTAATCAGTCTTGTTCCACATTTGAAACAAGATTTTTCATTGCCATTTCTAATTACGTCTTAGTTTTATAATTCTTGTGTGTGTGTGTGTGTGTTTTTTTTCTCTTAAAAAAAATAAGATAGAAATATATATATATATATATATACATATATATTTGAAATAATATTTACGCTGTCTTGAGTTTGGACAAACTCAAGAACGTTGACTGCCTTTTCTATTCTTGGAGATGGACAACCTCAACAGGTTGTTGCATTAATGCTGATGGTTCAAGAAAAGGTTTTACTCTCTGTCCGTTTACCTTAAAAGTGGTACCCCTTTCTTGATCAACTAACTCAACTACTCCGTAGGGATAAACTTTTGCAATTTGAAACGGACATGTCCATCTAGAGCTTAATTTCCCGGGAAATAACCTAAGTCTAGAATTGAACAGTAGGACTTGTTGTCCCTCAATGAACTCTTTCGGAATAATTTTCTTATCATGCCATCTTTTTGTATTTTCCTTATATAGTTTCGCATTTTCATAGGAAAAATTCCTATGTTCCTCCAGTTCACACAGTTGTAAAGCTCTTCTATTTCCAGCTTCATCTAGACTCATGTTAAGTTCCTTTATTGCCCAATAGGCATTGTGTTCTAATTCAACAGGCAGGTGGCAAGCTTTTCCAAAAACTAATTTATAGGGGGACATGCCAATAGGGGGCTTGTAAGCGGTCCGGTAGGCCCACAAGGCATCATCCAATTTGGAGGCCCAGTCTTTTCGGTGTGGCTTGACTACCTTGGTTAAAATTCCTTTGATTTCCCTATTGGACAGTTCAGCCAATCCATTAGTCTGGGGGTGATAAGCAGTGGCCACCCTATGTTGTATGTTGTACTTTTCTAGGACTTCCTCTAACACATTGTTTATGAAGTGAGTGCCCTCATCACTGATCAAGGCACGTGGTGTACCAAATCTGGTGAAAATGTGTTTCTGTAAAAATTTGACAACTGTCTTAGCATCGTTAGAGTGGCAAGCCATAGCTTCCACCCATTTAGACACATAATCCACAGCCACCAGAATGTATGCACAGTTGCTAGAGAGTGGAAACGGTCCCATAAAGTCAATGCCCCAAACGTCAAACAATTCCACTTCTAGAATTCCATTCAGGGGCATTTCATTCCTCTGAGAAATATTTCCACTCCTCTGACATTTATTGCAGCTTTTTGCAAAATTGTGGGCATCATTGTTTAGAGTAGGCCAGTACAATCCTGATTGTAAAATTTTTGCGGTTGTCCTATCTCCTCCAAAATGCCCACCACATGGTCCTGTGTGGCAGTGATGTAAAACAGAGGCAACTTCTTCTTTTGGAATACACCTCCTTATTACCTGGTCTGCACAAATTTTAAAAAGAAATGGATCATCCCACAAAAACTTTTTGGAATCAAAAATGAGTTTCTTTCTTTGATGCTTATTGAATTCCTTGGGGATAATCTCACAAGCCAGATAATTCACAATATCTGCAAACCAAGGTGTTACAGTATGTTGTATGGCCAAAATCTTTTCATCAGGAAAGGACTCACAAATATCCCCACTGTGTTTGTCCTGCTCTTGCTTTTCCAATCTCGACAAATGGTCAGCCACTTGATTATTTACACCCTTTCGGTCAATGATTTCCAAATCAAATTCTTGTAACAACAAGACCCACCTTATTAACCTAGGTTTTGCATCCTTTTTAGAAATGAGATACTTGATGGCAGCATGATCAGTATGAACAATCACTTTGGCACCCATCAAGTATGATCTGAATTTTTCAAAAGCAAACACCACAGCTAATAATTCTTTTTCAGTGGTGGTGTAGTTGATTTGGGCTTCATTGAGAGTTTTACTAGCATAGTAAATAGAGTGAAATATTTTTTTCTTTCTTTGTCCTAGAACTGCTCCTACAGCCCAGTCACTTGCATCACTCATTATTTCAAAAGGTAAGGTCCAATCAGGTGTCACTATTACAGGTGCCGTAACCAATGCATCTTTCAAAATTTTAAAAGCCTTTTTGCAATCTTCATCAAAATTAAAGGCATGGTCATGCTGTAATAGTGAACACAGAGGTTTGGATATTTTGGAAAAATCTTTTATGAATCTCCGGTAAAAACCTGCATGTCCGAGAAAACTTCTGATACCTTTTACAGTAGTTGGTTCAGGCAACTTTGCAATTACTTCCAACTTTGCCTTATCAACCTCAATGCCTCTACTGGAAATGAGATGTCCTAACACAATGCCCTCTTTAACCATAAAGTGACATTTTTCCCAGTTTAAAACCAAATCTGTTTCTTCACATCTTTTAAGACTCTTTTCAAGGTTTTGTAAACACAAATCATATGATGTCCCATAAACAGAAAAATCATCCATGAAAATTTCCATGGATTGTTCAAGCATATCAGAGAAAATGGACATCATGCATCTTTGGAAAGTAGCAGGGGCATTACAAAGTCCAAAAGGCATTCTTCTAAATGCAAAGGTCCCATAAGGACAGGTAAAAGTTGTTTTCTCCTGATCCTCTGGTGCAATGGCTATTTGATTGTAACCAGAATAACCATCCAAGAAGCAATAGAATTCTTTTCCCGCTAGTCTGTCTAACATTTGGTCAATGAAGGGTAACGGAAAATGGTCTTTTTGAGTAGCTTGGTTAAGCTTCCGGTAGTCCATACATATCCTCCAACCTGATACAATCCTAGTGGGTATTAATTCGTTTTTCTCATTGGTTATCACAGTAACTCCACCCTTCTTGGGTACATATTGCACTGGACTGACACATGTACTACTCGCAATAGGGTAGATTATGCCAGCATCAAGCCATTTTAAGATTTCCTTTTTCACAACCTCTTTCATCATAGGATTCAGTCTTCTTTGAGGCTCAACTGAGGCGAAATCCTTGTTTTCTAAAATGATCTTATGCTGACAAATGGTAGGGCTTATGCCCTTTAAATCAGCAATGGTCCATCCTATGGCCTTGGTGTGTAGTTTCAACATGGCAATCAGTTGTTCCTCTTGATCAGATTCTAAAGATGCTGAAATAATGACTGGCAACTTCCCTGAATCTCCTAAAAAGGCATATTTCAAATGTAAGGGAAGTTGTTTCAGTTCTAAGTCAAGGGCACATTCTATGGAAGGAACAAGCGTTTTCCTATCCTCACTTCCTAAAATTTCAACAACAGAGGTAACCTGTATGTCTCCTAATTCCTCAAACTCTGTTGTATTTTCTTCACTATCAGATTCCTCAATTCCCAAGACCTCCCCAAAACTTTGGTCTTGACACCAAGATTCCATCAAACTTAAGGTAGAGCATTCCTCCTTCTCTTCAGGATATCTAAGGGAATCCAACACATTAAAAGTTACTTGTTGGTATTGAACTCTCATGGTGAGCTCTCCCTTTTGGACATCTATTAAAGTTCTTCCTGTTGCCAAGAATGGTCTCCCTAAGATAATGGGGATGTCTTTGTCAGCTTCAAAATCCAAAATGATAAAGTCTGCTGGGAAAATAAATTTATCAACTTGGACAAGGACATCCTCAATCTTACCCTTTGGCCAAGCTATGGACTTGTCTGCTAACAAAAGTGAAACTGTGGTAGGTCTAGCCTCACCTATGCCTAAGGCGTTGAAGACAGATAAAGGCATAAGGTTTATGCTGGCACCTAAGTCACATAGGGCTTTTCCTACTTCTTTTCCTCCTATGGAACATGGGATTGTGAAAGTCCCAGGATCTTTCAGCTTCGGAGGGATTTTGCTAGACAACATTGCACTGCACTCTTCTGTCAGAGCTACAGTCTCATACTCATTCAACTTTTTCTTTTTGCTTAAAATGTCTTTTAAAAACTTTGCATAGTTTGGCATTTGTTCAATGGCTTCCACCAAAGGTATGTTGATATGCAATTGTTTGAAAACATCTAAAAACTTTTTGAATTGCAGTTCATCCCTTTGATTCCTTAATCTCTGGGGAATATAGAGAGGAACTGGAGTAGGAGATGTAGTCTTTTGAGGAGTAGGTGCTGGAACTGTTGGTGAGATTTTGCCTATCTTAGTGGATGTTGTATCTTTAACTGGTTCTACAGATATGGTTTCATAAGGAATTTTGGGATTGTCACCAGATTGTGACACATCCAAAACAGTTTGCTCATCTACTTTTTGAATTTCCTTGGGTTCATTTGGGAACAATGTTGGATAGTCTGATCTCTTTGGAATGGGGGGAGTTTCAATGGGCCCTACAGTGTTTTCGGACCTAGTGCTCACACTGGGTTGAGCAGAATCTGAAACTGTGTTTTTCTTTTCAGGTTCTGCTTTGTCTGTCTTTTGTTCTTTTTGATTATTTTCTGGTAAGTCTTGTCTACTTCTTAATGTCACTGCTTTCACATGTTCTTTTCCAATTCTCTGAGGTGTTTCTGTATCACTAGGGAGAGAACCTGAAGGACGTTTTCTAATCTCCAAAGCCATTTGACCCACCTGGGTCTCCAGATTTTTTATTGATGCCTGTGTTTGGGTCATGAATGCTTTCATCATTGCTTCCAAAGAAGTAGATGAGTCGGCCTGTTGGTTTGACTTTTGTTGGTAACCAGGTTGATTATTCTGAAAATTCCCATGTTGGTTATTTTGAGGTCTGTGATAAAACTGTTGGTGAAAATTGGGTTGTCCTTGCAACTTTGGTGGTGGTGGATTTTGGGCAGGACTGTGCCAAGAAAAGTTCGGATGGTTTCTCCACTCAGGATTGTAAGTTTGAGAAAAAGGTTCACCCTTGTTGTTACTACTGACATAATTTACTCTCTCGGGGTTTCCAGGACAATGTTCAAAGTGATGACCCTCTCCACAGTAGGTACACTGTATAGATTGCACAGTTGGAGTAGGTGCCACAGTATTAACTTGCACAGCATTAAGGTTTTTGATTAAAGATGCCATGTCGGCCAGCTGTGAAGATAATAATGCATAAGCATCTGTGTCTTGTACCCCTGCTGCCTTTCTAGGTAAAGCACGTGGATCAGCCCATTGACCATTGTTGTTTGAAATTCTTTCAAGGATTTCATATCCTTCATTGTAGGTACAAGCTGTGAAAGCTCCGTGTGTAGTAGCATCGAGCATTTGTTTAGCAGTAGTATTTAAACCACTGTAAAACGTCTCTAGTTGAATGCAGTACGGAATGCCATGATGAGGGCATTTTTTCAATAGCTCCTTGTACCTGTCCCATGCATCAGGAACTGCTTCATCGTCCATTTGTCTAAAAGTACATATTTCGTTTCTAGACTTAGCATTCCTCGTGGGTGGAAAATATTTTTTCAAAAACTTTTCTGCCATTTGGTTCCATGTAATTATAGAATCTGGTTTCAACGAGTTGTACCAAGACCTTGCTCTATCTCTTAAAGAGTATGGAAAAAGTTTTAATTTTAGAGCATCGTTTTGTACACCAGGCAGTTTAAAAGAATCTGTAATTTTCATGAAAGACCGAAGATGAGAATGAGGATCTTCAGCTGGCAAACCAGCGTACTGGCCGTTAGTTTGCAACATCTGAAACATTATCGGTTTTAATTCAAAATGGTGGGTTTGCAAAGTTGGTTTAAGAATTCTTGGATGTAACTGGGTTAAAACAGGAACAGCGTAAGACATAATACCACCATCTTTGGAATTTGCTAACCGAAAAATGTTTTGTTCCTCATCATCAGTATTTATTGGCGGTTCATTTGGATCCTCATGATTATTTAAATCTTCGTGATTATTGGGATTTTCTTTATTTCGATTTCTTCGGTTATTATTATTTTCTTGATCATTTTGATGCCCATTTAGATTTACCTCGGGTATTAATTCCTCATCCGTCATATATTCATGTTCAGACATTTCGGAAGAATTTAAAACTAAATTAGCTCTTTGGATTCTTCTTCGTTGTCTAAATGTTCGTTCAATATCGGGATCGAGTTGGAAAAAATCACCGTGTGACAATCTTGGCATGCACTTTTTCGAAATTTTTTAATTTTTTTTTTTCGAAATAGTTTTTCTACTTTCTTTTTTCTTTTCAAAATAGATGGTAGAAAAACTTGCTTTTATAAACCTTACTTGAAAAGAAAAACTTCTAGCGTGCTTCCCCGGCAGCGGCGCCAAAAACTTGTCGCGTATTTTCGTGTTTACACCTTTTTAAAATGCAAATAAATAGATCTTGATGCAAGTATACATCTCAATCTACTATCGTTTTGTAACAAGTAATAGTGGTACAAAGCACCGAATATCGATCCCACAGGGAAGCGTGGAAAAGTTCTCCTTGAAAGTCGGGTATGTAAAAGCGAGTCTCGGATGACGAATTCGAAAACAATATTTTGATTGGGGGTTTTGAGTAACACTACTGAGAAATTTAATTTTAAAAAGAAGCGCAGGGTATAAAGATCCGTTGGGCCGAATTTAATAATTAAATAAAAGATAAGATCACATTCCATTTTTATCTCAGATTCGATATTTTATGTAACTTAAAGAAGCCGTCATACAACGAACCAGTTGTCAGTTGATCAGTTGTATTTCGACATAAAATATAACTCTGATTTAGATAACTTTGGACAATCATGCGATACGATACACCTTTTATCCTCTTATCTGCATCGGTCCCAACTTTACTATATACCCCGAACTGAGATAGTTAACCCATCTTCATTTTAAATTTTAATTTTAAAGATTCTAAAAGCAATTAAAGAAATGAGAAAATACGTTAATTGTAAACTATTACTTTTACTTAAAAGAAATCTTAACGAAGTACACACGTAACTAAAGTATTTAGACGAACTAGAAAAGTTAAATTACTTAAATTAAAAGACTTCCGAATTAAGAACATAAAATAGAATGCAGAAATTAAGTTACGAAATGCAAAAGACAAAATTTAAATTGCAGAAAGTAAAATTCTAAATTGAACGACAGTAAAGTAAAAATGCAGGAATTGATTTGCGTTAAATAAATGACAATAAAGTAAAGCAGAAATTATAAAACTAAAAATCAACGACGTAAAGAGAGAGTTGCATGGAAAATCTTGTTTTAATTTTAGATTTTGTGTTTAATTTACTTTGAGAGTCCTTGACAATTGTTAACGTAATTATCGTAATATGCGGGAAGGTTTTTATAACTTCGGAAACACTAAACAATTTTAATAATACAACAAACCGTGAACCAAACGGGGTTGGGAATCCGAAAAGATTGATCGGACTTCCGGTTTGTAATACCACTAAAATTGTAAGTAGAAACCAAATAAAAACCAAAATCAATTGAACCGTAAGAGATGAGTAAAAGTTGTGAAAGTGTAACGAGAGGTTAACGTACTAGTACTTGAAATAGGAATATTTCGATGTATTAACTTGTATCCAAAAGAAGAAGTTTGAAATGTGAGTTAGAGCCAAATGAACCTATGATGTACTCACGGCCCACAACTTTCAAACCTCCCAAAAACTATTACAAATTATGTTACTTGCAGTTATGGATGGAGAAATAGTTTGATGATAAACAAACTAAAGGATAATGGATGATACTTGTTGGCTAAGAAAAACAAAAGGGAAATGATGTATTTGTGAAATTCTTGCTGGCAAAACAAAACCAAAAAGGGACGCCCCTTTTTGGTTGCTTAGTATCTTCTATTTATAAGTAAAACAAAAGAGAGAAAAGGCCATGGGCTTTTCTTCATTTTTGTCAACAAGAAAATCAGCCCAAAAGAGTTTCCATATTTAGCCTACATAAGTTCAAGCTCTTTTAATTTTTTTCGGCCCAAAAGAATATTCCAGCAGCCCACGAAATTAAGGTTCGGCCCAATCTTCACATCTTGTAGCGTCGGTCCAAAAAGGAAAAGTCGTTTGTCGGTTTTTTGCGTTATCTCTTGATGTTGACTTCCCGCGACCTACGTATTGCTCTAAAATAAAAAATATATATATAGGAATAAGATCAATGCATTTTTTTTATTAAAGTTAGACAACCAAAACGCTAAAATACGTTAAACTTTTATTTATTCTAAAATGCTAAAAATACATGAAAAAGAGACTCAATGGGGAAATAAAAATTTCTCAAAATTATTAAAAGTGAGTTAAAAATAGGGTAAATAAAATTACCCTATCAGGGGCCTTTGGTACGGTTATGTGAGATCGGTTACTAGCCATGGGTCATAATGTAGTTCTAGTGAACGAGTATGACTTGGTTTCCTCGGGGGCCCTCCCTCACATCTTAGTACGGACCTTGTTGTTCATGGTCATGGATTCAAAGTATTTAGCTCACAACTCGGATTGTGGCCTACTTTTGTGTTCCGCCGCAATCCTTGGTAAATCGGGTTTCCCCCGTCATCACAAGATGAATTTTTGGACCGATCAGTCCTTATGTGGAAAAGATTTCTTTTGTAAACCGAAACTTATTGAAAAGATTTCCTTTTGATGCAATCGTTTATATCTCTTGAAATTATAAACTGTATGTTCTCACTAGGCTTTAAGCCTAATACTTTTTCTCAAATGATATGTATAACAGGTTCCCATTAGCGGTGGGTTGCCAAGGGCTTGAGTGACGAGCTTGGTCTCGGGGGCTTTTTGAGATGATTAGTATTTGATGTTGGGCAATTGTTTAAGTCCCATTCTTTTGGTGATGTTAGATTAACAACCGATGTAATCTAGATAGTTTATGTTTAGATTAGTTTGTTGTTGAATTCCATATCCGTATGCAGGTTTTTGTAAAGGATTAGTACATTTCCCCTTTTTGGGAGGTTTTTAATAAATTCAGATGTCTTCTTGCCCAGTTTTCGTTTTTCAAATTTACACTGAATTTTAGGGTGTTACATTGGAATATATGGAGTAGTTTTTACACAAGTTATTTGGTTTATGTTTTGGTATTTGGACATGATTAGGTTTATTATTTGAACAATTTTTTGGTATTTGGACATGATTGTTTATTATTTGAACAAGTTTTTGGTATTTGGACATGATGGTTTATTATTTGAACAAATTATGTTATTTGGGTGATGTTTTATTATTTGAACAAGTTTTTGGTATTTGGATGATGTTTTATTATTAGTTTATATTTTTTGTAACAGGTTCATCATGGATGATGATCAAAAAGCTATACTTCTCATTGTAATGTTCTTGTATATGTATTACTTGAAACGAATGCGTTTGAAAAGGAAAATAGATAATATGTCTGCAATGACTGGACGCCAGTTTACAGATGAGCTACTTGAAGGTAACGATCGACAATGTATTGATTTGTTACGAATGTCTCGTGTTGCTTTTGTTCAACTATGTGATCACTTTAAAGCAAAAGGTTGGCTAACGGATAGCAGATACGTATTGGTTGAAGAAAAGATGGCTATATTCCTAATGATTATAGGTCACAATCAACGTTATAGAGTGCTTAAAAACAGGTTCCAACACTCAACACAAACTATCCATAAAATTTTTCATGAAGTGTGTTGTGTTTTATATTTTAACCGCAAGCGTACGGGTTGTGTAGCATACGGGTTGTTCACAGGGAGCAGTGGTTTAAGTACTAATTCTGCTATAAATCATGAACTAGCTATGTGAACACAAATGATGGAGATTTTTATAAACTAAGGATTAATCTATTAAATCAAAATACAAGAATAAAACATAAATACATAAAAGGGACTCGAACTATCTATAACAAAAACTATGAAAGTTATAGTAGAAGATTAATTACGACATAAATTAAACTAAGACATAAAAACAAGATGGAAGTGGTGACACTCAACAGTTATATCAAGGTAGGGGTTTATCTTTCTAAAAACATTTAAGACCCTCTTCCAAGGTGAAACAAACCTTCCTAGTTAAGTAGTTTGACTACTTCCGTGACATCCGACTTAACTAGAAGCATTAAGATTTTGATAAAACAATTTCCCCGATTCCTACTTTTATCTATTTCCATGATAGTTTTAGAATCGTTGGTTAATCGACCAAAAGCCAAATTCAAACTTCCGTTAATAATTCGATTTGTTAGATAAAGGGTTATCGAATAGTCGGTCTCCGATCACAACCCAACTTCCGTTGGTGATGAACCATAAAACTAACCTTCGATAACCGTACCGTTTAACTTCGAGTTAACCAATTTCTCAATATAACCGCTGATTATCACCACACAATCTTATATGCGAAAAGAACTAGAAACGACTTTTATTGAATTAGAAAACTAAACAAAATATATATATATACTAGATACTAATATATAACAGAAAATATAAGAGATAACATCAAACAACATGTCTACATATATCTATGAAATAGCTAAGCATGAATAATATGTGAAAAACATTAAACTTAACTTTGATATTTATAACCTAATGATAAAAGTGCCATTCATACTCATTGAATCATAAAACGAAAATGAATCAACATGAATAACAACAATCATGTGATAATACTGATTTATAGGACAATATTAAGAACATAAATCAAAGATTATGAAAGGGATACAATACTCAATAGGAGAACCCAAAGATTAGAACTTGATGAACTTAGAATCCAAATACAACTTCAATCCTTGCTGATAATATCAAAAAGAAATAATGAACTATGATATCTATCTTGAAGCTTTAATCTGCAGCAACGTCTATGGAAGGTGAAAAGGTTCTTGAAGAAGAACAAAAAGTTTTTGAGAGGAAAGCTGAAAAAAAGTAATTTAGGTGATAATCTTCTCTCAACTCCCAAGGAACTCCTTTTACCACTAGAGAAAACAAAAGAATAATATCAGTCTAAAGAAATATCCCCTGCAGAAATATCTAGATTTTTTTTTTAAAGAGATAAGGCAAAAAGGGTTGCAGAGGATAAAGCAAAAAGGTGGCTGGGGAGTGCGCACGGGTCGTGCGTTTTTTCCTTCACAGGAACGTACGGGTCGTGCGTTTTCTTCTATCCAAAAAGTAAGGCGCACGGGTCGTGCGTGCTTTTGGCTTGAATAGCGCACGGGCCGTGTGCAGCATAATCAGCCTTTTCCGCTCTCTTCATTGCTTCCGTTGTAATTCTCAGCATGTGTTGTAACCGAACCGAGTGATATCAAATCATCCTGAAATTTGAATAAAGTCGTAAGTTTTTCCGAAAATGATCCGAACACGGAACAATGATGGATGCAAATGTGAATTAAACTAAAAATGCATAATTTAAGCTAAACTAAGATGCAAAACATATTATTTTAATAGATAAAATATGTACAAAATTACTAGCTAACAAAGTGTTGGATAAAATGATTGTGTTTGCTAAAGAGATCATAGTTCCTACGTCATTCAATCCTAATCCAGACATCTCAGGAAACAATAGAAGATTACGATGTATATTTAAGGTAATTACTTACGGAATATTTGTATACATTTTCTTACTAAAGTTATTTTGACTACTAACTCTAATGTAGGGAGCAATTGGCGCCCTTGATGGAACTTTAATACACGTTATTGTCCCTATTCAAGAACAACATTTATATAGAGGACGAGGAAAGGGTGAATGTTATCAAAATGTTTTGGCGATTTGTGACTTCAACATGGTGTTCACATTTGTTGTTGCCGGATGGGAAGGTGTTGCACATGATTCTAGAGTTTTGTTCGAAGCTTTAACAGATGGTGCTATTGGATTTCCATTTCCTCCTCCAGGTATAGTAACGCTTTAAAAGTAATATATTTACAATATTCATACTAGTACTTATTTTATTTATTGTTTCAGATAAATATTATCTATGTGATGCTGCATATACGAATACTCGAGGGTTTATGGCACCGTATCGTAATGTTAGATATTGGCTTGGAGATTTCCGTCGTCGTCGTGCAATGAACAAGTATGAAAAGTTTAACCATTCTCATGCAAAATTTAGAAATGTTATTGAACGTTCTTATGGCGTCCTGAAAGCACGTTTTCCGATATTAAAAAGAATGGCACCGTTTTCACTTGAGGTTCAAAGAGACGTTGTTATTGCATGTTTTGCGGTTCACAACTTCATACGAAAGGAAGGTTTAAGCGATGAGTTATTTTCTGAATATGATCAAACCAATGAGCAAGGGGACGGTGGCAATGATGTGGCTGAAGAAGTTCAATCGCATAGGAGTACCGCTGATCAAACATATATGTCTACTTTAAGAGAAGAAATTACGACACAATTAATGCAAAATGGAGATTGATTTTAGTTGTTATGAGACTTTGTTCATGTTTTGTATTGTATTTGAATCAATTGAAGTATTTAAGTTGAATAAATGAATAATGTTTTTTTATAAATTCAACAATAATAACATTCTGAGCTATAAAATATGTAATTATATATATTCAGACGTTTGTCATCAGACAAAAACAAACAGTCTAACTGATTCAGATTTCAGACTTCAGCACCACCTCTTAAAAATCAGAAGTGAAATCAGACTTCAGCACCTATTAAAAAACAAACGTCACCTTAGTAAAGTAATCAGCTCTACTACAAAAGTACTAAAAATTTGTGTATTTAATGTTACAATGCTAATGATACTAAATTCAACGTTTTTTGGGAGACAAAAAACATTCTTTTACGCACGAGAACAAAATGAGGTATAACAAGTTTATCATTAAATTGAATTAAACAATAGGTAACTTGTCTTTTCTATTACCCTTTACAAATTCACTGTTTTGGATGCACTTGAATCAAACAAATCTTTTTATTCGTTCTGTTTGATCAGTGGTACTCCCATGTGATTGGTCACATATACACCTTGAAAACTCTTGAAAAAAGAAATATATCTTTTGTACTTGTACAATTACAAACAAGGTTTTTGAATTCAAATCTCACTCAAGAAAAAGCCCCATCAATGTGGATTATATCATAATAGTAATAAAAAGGGAAACCGTCCAAAATAGCCATTCTCGGCCCTCAATTCATTTTATAGCCGTTTTTCTACTTAATTAACCGAAATAACAAAACTTTCGTAAGTAACACTTTAGCAGCTTGCGAAATCCATATTTTATTAATATTAAAATAGAAATTTGACAAGTTGCTAAATTACTATTTGCAAAATGGTAACGTGAGAAGTAGCACTATAGCAAATTACATAAGTAGCATTTTAACAAGTTGCGCAAGTGACACTTTTATGTCAACTTCGCAAGTAGCACTTTAGCAACTTAAAAAATTACTACGTTATAAATATTACATTCACAAAAAATGGTTCTCTCAAGTTACAAAAGTGTTGCATTCATAAAACAGTAATTTCACAAGTTGTTAAACCATTATTTACAAAATCTAGGTTTTTTAGTCAGTTATGCTATAAAGTAAATTAGAAGATCAAAAATGATTATTTTAGACATTTTCTTTATTAAAAAAGAACATGAACCCATTTATTTAAGGGAAATTGACCGAAATGGGCCAAACCAGGAGAAGGATTGGCCTCTTAGCCATCCCTCTCCCTGATTTGTAAAAATGTCCAAAGGGACGCACCATGAGTTCTAGGGCGCACCATGAGCCCCTAGGAGAAATTACTTGTTTTCATTAAGACTATGTGTAGGGGCTCATGATGCGTCCTTGGACTCATGGTGCGCCCTAGGACTCATGGTGCGTCCCTTTGAACATTTTTGCAAGTCAAGGAGAGGGATGGCTAAGAGGCCAATCCCTCTCCCGGTTTGGTCCACTTCGGTCAATTTCCGTTTATTTAATCATGGAGTCTTGTTATTGAAAGGGTATATTTATTATCTATTTATTTATTTATGAGGAATGAATGAGAAAAAATGTCGATGAAAAAACGAAGGCAAAAAGAAAGCAAGCCTACCCCACTTTCCTCCAAAGAAAATCTCACAAGCCACAAAGAACTTGTGGCTCACAATTTTCCTCCATTGCCGACGTGTCATGCCCTTACCTTACCTTTTTAACCCTCACTCCTACTGCCGCAAAATTCAAGATTTTACGTTACAAGACACGACAAACCAAAGACCCTCCTCAAACAAACACTAATGTCTCAAGTTAAAGATCCGGCGATTAAGCTTTTCGGCAAGACGATTCAGTTGCTTCATCATAATCCTCATCTTGCTAAACCTAATGATCAACAACAACAGTATAGTTGCGGAGATATCAAGGTATAATAATTGAGCATATATGACTTGTGTTGGGGTGATTTGTATTCAATTTTGTTGGGTTGGTGTTTGATTTTGATTTGGGTTTTGTTTGTAACGTTTCATTGGGTTTCATGTTAATTTGGGTTTTAAAAAAGACTGGTAGGTGTTCGAGGAAATGCATGTGTGAGATATGAATATTGAGTTTTATGAAATTTGATGATCAATCCGTATTTCATGTATTCAAAACGAGATTTGGGTTGATATTGCTTTTTGATGTTGTGATTTTACTATGATTGTAATGTTATTTTGAAAAAAAATCGTTTTTAAGGATCATAGTGTTTGTATAATTGTATCAAGTTATGTGTAGATTACTAGTAAAACATCAATTCAAAACTTGTGCTTTCTAGGGTTTATCTTAAGTTTATTTGGTTTGAATTGTATCTATCTAAACATGATTCATGCAAAGATTTTTACGGGATTTTGAAGTCGAAAGTCGAAACTAGGAGGGTTTTTTTCTGGTCACTTGATCATCTATCTGCTGGCAGGTTTATTAATTTGATTTCCTCTGTTTCTTTATAACAAAATAGAATTTGTAGTTATCTCCCAATCTGTCATGTTAGACCTGTTTCAGCCCTTCTTCAATCATGGATCGTTTACATCGATTTAATGGTTCATAGGAATACCGAAATTCAATATAAAAGTATTTCACTTTGAATGGTAACCATGCTCCAAAGATCACTAGATCAGATGTAAGCTGTTTGATCAAATTTGCCACCTTCAATACCCCCTAGTTTAGGCAAACATGTCTTACTAAGAAAAGATTATTCGTTTGCAATACTTAAATAGAAAAGCTTCTACTTGCTGCATCGAATCATGCCCATTCGACAAGGGATTTATCCTGTGTAAATAGTGGTAATTATCCAAATCTGGTTTCCTCATAAACAGAGATGGATTATGACCAACTATTTTGCTTTCTTTGTTCACTTCTCCACTTGTTCTTTACATTATTTGAAGATCTTGAAAACATAATTGTTCTTATTGATGATTCTAATGATAATTTCAGGAAACATTGGACAAAGAACATGCCACAACTCAAACAGAAGACACTTCCTCCCCTCCAAGTGCAGGGGATTTGATAGATCCATCAACATCATCAGGAATCAATGATGATCCTAAAACACCAACCGCTGACAAAGAAACTTCATCGAAGAGCACCCCCAAAAAGGAAAATCCGACCGGGAATTCAAACTCAGACGAAAAACCTCAAAAACCAGACAAGATTCTGCCATGTCCTAGGTGCAACAGCATGGATACCAAGTTCTGTTACTACAACAATTACAACGTGAACCAACCCCGCCATTTCTGCAAGAACTGCCAGAGATATTGGACCGCCGGAGGAACCATGAGAAACACACCTGTCGGATCCGGGAGAAGAAAGAACAAAAGCTCATCTTCGGCTTCTTACTACCGCCACCTCATTGTTTCCGAAGCACTCCACAAAACCAATGGCAATGTTCTCAACTTCGGATCCGATGTTCCTCTATGTGAATCCATGAATTCAGCTCTCAACTTTTCTGACAACAAGTCCCAGAAATCTGAAGATGATCATTCAGCATTTTGCTCCAGTTCTGCTTCAAATTCAGCAGAAAAAGGAGCGAACAATGGCGTAAAGAATTTCCAAGGATACCCTCTTCAAATCCCATGTTTTCCTGCTCCTCCTTGGCCTTATCAATGTCAATATAGACCACCTTTGGTGCCGCCTACGAATCTTGGTCCTTCGGGCTTTCCTGTATCATTCTATCCAACACCGCAATACTGGGGTTGTACTGTACAACCAAGTCCATGGAGTATGCCATGGGTAACCCCTTCTCCTGACCAAGTTGCCCCTACTTCTCCACTGGGAAAACATTCTAGAGATGGGAACTTGCTATCACCAACTTCAAATTCAGGAAATGAAGAAATCTCTAGAGATAACGATTCTGAGAATGGCATTTTGATCCCCAAGACTCTGCGAATAAACGACCCAAATGAGGCTGCTAAAAGCTCCTTATGGTCTACTCTGGGGATCTCAAAAGATGAAAATGATAGTAATTCAATGAATGGGGGCAATCTCTATAAGGCTTTCAAGTCCAAAGGTGATGAAAAGAATGAAGTTTCTGATAGTTCTTTGGTCAATCTGCAATCCAACCCTGCAGCCTTTTCGAGATCACTTAACTTCCGCGAAACTTCATAGTTACAAAATGGATCAAACACATTTTGCTGCTACTATTGTTTGCAGGTATTTAAACGCCGAAATTCAAGAGCGAAAAGCTTTGAGTTTTGAAGAAGCTTAGAGACCATAGAGGGTTGGATTTGGATTTGGTTTTGGCTTGTGATGACTATAGGGTTGTAAAGTCTGCAGGTCTTATTGTACATGACTATAAACAAAATAAATGAGTTTAACAAAGGGGAATGAGATAGAGAAAGAAAGATTCTTGAATGTGCCAAAGTGCAAGGTGATGATGATGATGAATAAGTGAATCCAATTCAAGAATTTTTCACACTTCTTTTTCTGCTCCTAGTGCTTTATATGTCTTGAACTTTTTATCTAAAGCCTACACAACTTGCACCAAAAAGCAATATAATTGTCTTTTTGAAAGGTTGAAATGGATGACATTTGGATTATCTGTATTTTATCTAACGAATTATTAACCAGTTAATAAAATTTCGGATTAGTTTAAAGTCTTTTTCACTTGCATGCAATTCTACAATTATGTATATATATATATATATATTTCATTTGTTATGTTCGTTTTGTGGGTATGTTCTTTCTGATACATACGATGGATAAAGATGAGTACCCATATCATAAAAATAAGAATTGGTGTATAATTAAGCTTTTTTCAAGAATCTTGTAGGATAAAAAATTTGGATCCAAAGAAAACATACAACCTATAGAGTGGTGGTTTTTTTGTATTCTAAGAAAACATACAAGATTCTAATTAATATGATATGTGTCATTGCCAACTATGCATGAAAATATCTTGATTATAGGGTCAAAAATGGAATATTATGAATAAAAGAAGGGTAAAATAGAGAAAGAAAAAGAGGGGTTCTATTTGGCTGAGGATAGACTTGAATCCAATTCAAGAAAAGACCAAACATAAACCCCAATCTCTTTCAACCAAAAAGCTGGAAAAAGGAAGGGAACCATATAAAGTTTTCCTTTTTCCTCTTGCTTTACATTTTTCTTATTAATATTATAATATATATACTTTTTCATAGAACAATTTCGACCTTGACATTGAAAAAAGGGAATTTAATTAAAATGGGCGTATTTCAAATCCGTATTACCCAAATACCCCAAATCTCGTTCAAATCGTCGAAATACCCTTTATGTACGGGAATAGTGGCCGGGAATCCCGGGTTGGTCGTGTTCGAGGTTATGGCCGGGATTCCCGGGGTTAGGGGTCGGGTTTCCCGGGGTTAATGGCCGGGTTTCCCGGGGTTGTCATGGCCGGGATTTTTAGGGTTTGAGAAAAAAATTAGGGTTTCAGGATGGGAACTATCATTTTATGTGTTTTCATTGTTTTTCACGTGTTTGTTGCCTGATTTCAATTGTTTTTCCACGTTTTTTTTCCATTATTCGTACAATAAATATATACTTGTCATCGAATGTACGATTCAATTTCATCGTTGGCTATAAATTTTTCCTATAAGAGTCAGTATAATTCAAGGTAAATACGTTCATCATCACATCCATTCCATTTTTCTTTCTTCCTTCATTGTTCATACTATTGAAAAAATGAGTTCACCTGTTGTAAAAGCTAAGCTCTATTTATGTTTCAATGGTCAGTGGGTTCAAAACAACAATGAGTGGGATTATATTGGGTACACAAAGCGTGGTGTACAGATTCCAGTAATCTATACATATAAGAGGTTTCTTCGTTACGCCATGGAAAAATGTGGAATCGAAGATTCTGATACTTGCAAGTTGGTGTTCAAACGTGCAGATCGCTCACTAGTGGAGCTAAACAACGACGAAGTGATACTTGGTTTTATGCAAATTGCAGTCGATTCTGAAAGACCTCTAAAAGTCTTTGTGTATGACGCAACATTGATGTGCGACGAAGGTGATGACGAAGATGATGCCGGAGGTGATGACGAAATCCACGTCGGTGGTAGTCAAAATGAGCCTGATTATCAATTCCAGGCATCATACGACACCACACTTTATGTTGACCATTCATATCATCCTAACGAATCTTATCCCGATGTTGTTCCGGAGACGCAACTAGAAGAAGAACAACAAGTAGAAGAAGTTGAAGAAGAAGAAGACGAAGAAAGACGGTTTTCTGGAGTTGCTCATGACGAAACCCATGTTTTCACAACGAGTATATCTGATCTAGACAGATCAGATACCGATACTGATGAGGACGAAGAAGAAGAGACATATACCCCTAGCAATAAATCACTTGGTGAGTTAAACGATTATTTTGATATGCCTCCTTCCCTTCCAAACCGGGAGACCAATATACCACCCTACCAACCTGTACCTTACAATCGCGGTACAAGTATACATGAAGGATATCTATTTGATACAAAGGAGCAAATGTCCATACAGCTCAGAATTAAGTTCTTGGAAGAGGGTTTCGTGTTTAGAACGGAGAAATCCGACAAAAGCAGATATGTGGCTGTCTGTGAGCAAACAAATTGTAAGTGGCGTATGTCGGCGAAGTCCGTGGGCCCTAAAGGAGGGATGTTTGTCGTTAGGAAGTTGAACGATGTACACACTTGTTCGAGGACGCAACTGAATTCCAGACACCGGCAGGCCAACAAAAGGACTTTGGGCCACATATTGAAAGGTAAGTTTATTGACGCTAGCAGGTCATTTCGGCCGAATGACATTGTCGAAGATATCAACCAGCAGTACGGACTCAACATTGGTTACCACCAAGGATGGCGCGCGCGATGCAAGGACCTACTAATGGTGAGAGGCACACCTGAGGAGTCGTACGAACGACTCCCTATGTACTTATATAATTTGGAACTGAAGAATCCGGGTACATGCACCAGAATAAGGACAGATTCGCACGGACGTTTTGAGTTGTGTTTCGCTGCTTTTGGATGTGCGGTATGTATATCAACACGACATATATTTAGATATTATAAATTATAATATTTACAAAGTTGCTCCACCTACGTTATTTGCAGATCCGCACGTTTTTGGCAAACCTGCGTCCTGTCATCGTAATAGACGCGACCTATTTAAAGGGACCTTACCTAGGTATGATGTTCTTGGAGGTTGCCATGGACGGAAATAACAACATCGTGCCCTTGGCTTTCGGAGTAGGCAAGTCCGAGACGGGGGAAGAGTGGGGTTGGTTTCTGTCCAGGTTGAGAGAATGTATCGGAGTCCCGGAAGGGTTGGTGTTTATGTCGGACAGGTCTCCTTCAATAAGTGCCGCAATTTCTGCGGTGTACCCATCGACCCCTCATGCCCTATGTTGTCGACATTTGGAGATGAACGTGAGAAGTGCGGACAGGCATATTACTACAAACCGCTCGACCTACTGGAAGGCATGCAAAGCATATACGGTTACGGAGTTTGACCGGTACATGGATGCACTACGATATGAAGTAGATCGTGGAGCACAAGTTATGGACGCTGCTGGTAAGGAGAGGTGGTCAAGGGCCCATTTTCCTGCACATCGGTATAATATAATGACCTCTAATAGTGCCGAGTCGGTGAATGCACTGTCCCGTTTTGTTCGTAGGTTACCGATTGTCGGGCTTATGGAGTACTTCCGAAATTTTCAACAAGAGTGGTACCTACTTCGACGACAAAAGGGAGGTTGATAAACTATGAAATCTTGAACTTATATGTTATTTGCTTTTCTTTTGTTATTTATAAATTGTAGCATAATTAACACACACATGTTTGTAGGTGAAATGTGTAATCATCTTACACCAATGGCGGAGGCAAAGATTCTCAAAAGGGCAGGAAAATCTGCGCAATGGAGGGTTAGAGGGATTGGATATGATAGGTTCGATGTTCGGGATACCAGTGGACATGCCATTGTCGATATGCTTAACGGTGTTTGTGAATGTAAGCAATGGCAATATTCTGGGTTACCATGCGGTCATGCCATCGCAGCGATCTAGCTCTAGGTTACTTCACGTCCCATACTTACCAGTCAACATATCAGGAAGTAATCAATCCGGTTGGACCCCCTCAGTCATGGGTTTTGCCGCACGTGCCCCTTCCTCCATGCTATCCACCGTTAATAACCAAGAGACGTGCGGGGAGGCCAAGCAAGAACGATCGGCGTCCATCTCGAGGTGAGGATCCGATACAGAGAACGTGTACTAGGTGTGGAGCAGTAGGACACACTCGTGGTGAATGTCCAACTCCTACCCCTTCAACCGTTCCCAGGAGCAGAGCTACAAGTAGCCAAAGATTTCGCTCTCAGGGGCTATCGAGCCTAGAACCACATGGAACCCTAAGGCATGATAGCATTGACCTTAACATAGACTTCCCTTGATTGTAACGACCTCATCTTGTAGCTTATTTCTCTCTTTATTTTTGTGCAAGTAGTTAACAAGTAATTTATTTTAGTGTGAAGTGATATGATATTTATGTTCATTGTTGATTTTATCCACCTTTTCGTGGTTGTGGAATTATATTGTGTAAAAACAAGTTAAACATTAAAGCATCCTTTTATTAAAGCATCGATAAAGTAAACATTAATAAAGAAACGAAAACATTAGGCCATCGTTACGGGTAGATTAACCACCCTTTGAGAAACCTACTACGGGTAAATTTCTCGGATGCTCTTGACCCAGCCAGCCTTTGCCTTCATCTGCTCCTCTATGTCGGTGTAGTTTTCTTTGATTTCTACCAATTCATCTTCTAATTTTTTAATCTCCTTTTGCTTCTCCCTGACATCGCGCTTCATCATCTCCAACAACTCCTTCTGCTCCGAAATAATGACCTCCTTCTCTTTCTGCAATTCCATGTTGCGCAGCCAGTTCCTGCCGATATGTCGTATCTCCGCATTTGCCTCATCACATGAGTCTTTCAACTTTGTAGGCAGTACTTGAGACATTGGTAGACTCAGTCCCTGGTTAGATTGATACCTAGGTGGGGATTGTCCCCCATGAGCATTGTAGTATGCGTCTCGTGCAAAATCATACTGCTCCCACTCCTGAGGCGTAATTGGTTCATCATAAGCACTCATCCCAAACTGCGCCCATTCCTCCATTGTGTCTGGTACTCCCCAGTCAACCCTCGTAGCTCCATCATTTAATTGTTCGATGTAGGCGGAGCGTGAAGTGCCTGCCCCATTCACTGACCTTCTCCCCCTTCCACGTGAACCTCCAGCCATTAAGTTATGAAATTGTAGATAATGTTTGTAAATGACAAAGAGAGTACAAATGATAGATAGCAAGTTGTGAATTACTACTTCACCGGAGCATCTACTTATAGTCCATGTGAATATAGGTTTGTGCACAATGGTCAAACGATTCCTCTGCAAAGCCTGAATTGCTTCCTCTGCAAAGCCTGAATTGGTGCCTCTGCAAAGCCTGAATTGATTCCCTGCAAAGCCTGAATTGATTCCTCTGCAAAGCCTGAATTGATGCCTCTGCAAAGCCTGAATTGATTCTTCTGCAAAGCCTGAATTGATGCCTCTGCAAAGACTAAAACGATTCATCTGCAAAGGTTGAA
Source organism: Arctium lappa (assembly GCA_023525745.1). Classification (NCBI taxonomy): domain Eukaryota; kingdom Viridiplantae; phylum Streptophyta; class Magnoliopsida; order Asterales; family Asteraceae; genus Arctium; species Arctium lappa. The sequence goes on from CM042050.1 coordinate 5,695,030, forward strand.
ACGATTTGTTTTTTTAACAATTGCTCCCTGTGGCTATAAATACCCGTGTTATAGCAGACTGTGAAATTCACAAAAACCACACACCATTTTCATATCATAAGTCTCCCCTTTCACCAAACACATGGCTGGAAATGCATCATCTTCAAACCCACCATCCTCACAAATAATGCCCTCGAGACTGAAAAAAGCGATAGAGAAAAGTGAAGCGGAGATTGAGCAACTTACTCAAGAGTGGAGGGAAATGATGGCGAAGAAGGACGAACACTTGAGACGGATCGACGTGGACAAGAAGGAGGTAAAAAGGTTGAAAAGGGAGATCAAGGAGAAAGAAGACCGTATTCGCTACGACAATGAATAAGTCAACAAGATTATGCAAGACTTCGCAACACTGCAAGCGCAGATAACAGAGAAACAAACTTGGATTGATAAATGTAAAACACTATATCCTTAGATGGTGTTTGTGTTTTTAGTTTCGTGTTTGTAGTTTCCTCTGTTGGTAGTTCGTACCAGGAGTTTATGTGTTGTCGTTTTGTACTTGTACTTTCAATGCTTTTGTTTCATTAATAAAATCGCCTAACGTATTTTGTGGGATTATGCGTTTATATTTTCTAAGTTCGTTTAGTTCACCAAACACGAAAAATCCAAGAAAAACAATATTAATATATATAAAAATGTTATTACATACATAAAAAAACAGCAAAAACAATCTACTCGTCTAAGTAGGAAGGGACAACGCATATAAGGTCTCCGCCATGTAACGCCGCCATTCATTGGCCACAGATTCAGTTGCATCTGGTGCAACTGCTGGGTGCATTCCTTCAACAAACTTGGATAAATTACGACACACCCAGACACCGCAATCCCCAAACACCCCTGACTGTTGTGGTGCATCATTTTCATACTGATGCTTTAATTTCTTGCTGGCATTTATACGACCTGACGTGTCGTATATCTTCTTTAACAACTTTGGCAATTGTTTTTTGAAGATCTTAAGGCGGTCTTCCAAGGGCATGGTGTACCTGGAAGCTCGTAAGCTGTCATATATGACCATCGTCATTTCCTTAAGGCACAGAACTCCAAGCACCCAATGTTTGTCGCTAATGCAGATTGGGATGAATACCTGAGATTTTACAGTAACACACAAATAGTTAGTAACCAAAAAGTTAAACAAAAATTATGTAAATCGATTTCCATACATGCTCGATGTCCCTCCAATGTGGATGGTTTGGCGTCATTCCATTGCAAGTTTCGTATACGGACTTGTATCCTTGCTCCGGCAGGGTGAGCCACTCAAAAAAGTTGTTGTCCATCACCGCCCATGACGCATGTGGAGAGCGGGACTGAAGGATCATCTTGACCCAAGCGTCGATGTGCTATACACAAAATAGAGATTGTTAGAGCTGTAACTAAAAATGTAATTGTTTATATGACTATATTTAAATACTAACCAAATCCTCCAAATCACCGTTACAGCCTATAGCAAGCAGTTTCCTAAAAAAACCGGTATCCATTTCAAGGTCGCCATAAAATGGACAACGCAGGTTGGGGAGCTGATCGTGGATACATTGGTGAACGATCTGTTTTGCCGAAACGTGCGTCGACTGTCCCGTTGGAGTCATCGTAGTGGACCCCCCAGCCTTGCCCTTACCCTTTTCCTTCATCCTTGGCTTGGTCTTTCTCGGAGGGGCCGGTGCGGTTGAAGGTTGTTGGGTATATGGGGATCGTAAGTTTGGGCCTGCTACAACGTTTCGTCTCCCCCTCCCAAGTGCTACGACCTCCGCCTGGTCAAGCATTGGAGCATCATCCTCGACGTGATGCTCAATGATATCACTACCCATAGGAGAGCTTTGTCGCACCTGGGTGATGTCAACCGCCGACCCCATCGAACCAATCGAACTAGGGATGGAAGGTCCGAAAAAATCATCCATCATATCGGTAAGGGGGGACCTACCCTGATCGAAGTGTGCTGGCGGTGTCACGAACGACGGCCCCGGTACATTGTAGCTCGGCATCATTTGAGGTCTGTAACAATCCGCCTCCGGCATCCGAAACTGGGTGCATAGATTATAAGAAATTTTTATATTAATAACGAAAACAGAACAATAATGTAAACTCGAATGACTTACATCTTGCGGCAATGATGGGGTTGCCTGCGTCTGTCCGTAACCAGCCGACGTGTGTCCCCACCAACCCGAAGTTTGTCCATAACCAGCCGGCGTGTGTCCGTACCTAGGGACGTGTGTCCGTACCCAGGGGACGTGTAGGTCGGCACCGAGTTCGTTGCCAACTAATACAAGTATTAAACTTCATATCAATATACAAACCAATATACAAGTATGGAACGTAATATCCTCAAGTTAAGTTAAACACTAACCTGAGTGTGGCGAAGGTGTGCGGTGAGGGCCTCGAGATCTCTTAGGCGTGTCTCGACGGACCCGTGGACGTAATCGTGCAGCGCATCGTAGCGTACCCACCTGTGTTGGTACGGGTCGGGAGGCGGCGCTCCATGATGGGAGGAGCTAGGGGGAGCCTGATATCCCGTGCCATCATCGTCATCCTCATAATCATCGTCATCTTCATCATCATCGTCATCATCGTCCTCATCGTGATCAAGATCTCTTCGTCGGGACCTCTTCGTCGGTCGCCTGGCCTCCTCTCTTTCCAAATAGGCGACGCTGGATAGATACCAATGACTCTGTTGTTCGGCATCCGTAGGAGTGAGGCGCTCGAGAGCCGGATACCTCACCTAAATATATTGTAAAACATATAAGATTTAATATGCAGGACTAAATTAAACAATTAATTGTTCACTTTCTAAAGTTAGAAACATAGTCAGAGAGCGTACGTCTGAAACTGAGTTGAAGATTGCAACGCATGATTTCTTATTTAGTACAATGTCTCGGTCCCATCGAGTTCCCCTAATGGCTCTGTCGGTGCGCTTGGTGAAATGGTGACGGCAGACAGGAAACATCTCCAAGATCCATACCTGGAATTACACAACATAGATTAGTATGTTAAAAAAAAAAAGACGACTTAATATTTAAGTTATAATACTTATCTAACCTTCAGAGCGTGTGCAAACCCACTCAACGTACTCTTGCTGATGTGCTTGTTCTTTTGTGTATGGCGTCTGGCGGTGGCTAAGTGTAAAGAGTTGTATGTGTGGGTCCAGATATGGCTACCCCACGGGTAGCTGTCAAATGTCATAAGGTCATCGACGGCCCTAAGGACAGTGTCAGAAACCAGTTGGTTTAGCTCACGACCCATAAACATGACTTCCACCATCACTACCAAGCAAACACGCACAACATCCTCATCGGATAGGTACTGCATGTCGCCTCTCATCGTCTGGACGACGGTTTTCACCTTCAAATGATCGGGGGCGTGATCAGGCCAAAGCCTCCTAACGAAGGACCCTTCCGATATGGCAGGTAGGGAGGGTGTTGGGCCGAAAAGAAGTCCTGTTATAAGACAAAACTCAAGACGACCAAAGCGCATGTGTTTCCCAAGGACTTTGAAATACATTTCCTCCGAAGCCGCATTGAGGACGTCGACCTCAAACTGTAGAAACATGTACACTAGGAGGGGGTCATGTGCAGTATTTGTAAGCTCCAGCCATGGACCAAAAGGCGTCTGTCCAAATATTTGGTGTAAATTTTGTGCCCGTTCAGGTGGACACGCTGCAAAAATATCTCTAATTTCCTTGGCGAAGCCACGGCGTGATTTGAAAGACAGATCGACGTAATGAAAATCCTCCTACATAGTAACGAATAAAAGACAACGACTTATGGTTATAGTTAATATTTATGGTTTTTTACAAAGTTAAGAAGACCTAAGTTTTGTTGATTTCGTCTAGTGAGAGAGTTTAGAAAAGAAGCCACTCAATCTATTGGACTTCCAGGTAGTAGGGGAATCACGTGGATTGCTTAAATCCCTACAAACCTTAGGGCTATTTACACCCGTTTGACAAAATCCAAATCGATATGTTGTGAATTTACCAAGGTTAAGGGGACTAAATTGTAAAAAACCAAAGTCTAGGGGCCTAAGTTGTAAATTTACCAAAGTTAAGGGGCCTAAGTTGTAATAAACCAAAGTCTAGGGGCCTAAGTTGTAAGTTTATCAAAGTTAAGGGGCCTAAGTGGTAAATTATTCAAATTTAAGGGGCCTAAGTTGTAATAAACCAAAGCCTAGGGGCCTAAGTTGTAAGTTTATCAAAGTTAAGGGCCTAAGTTGTAAGTTATCCAAAGTTAAGGGCCTAAGTTGTAAATTATCCAAAGTTAAGGGGCCTATATTGTAATAAACCAAAGCCTAGGGGCCTAAGTTGTAAGTTTATCAAAGTTAAGGGCCTAAGTTGTAAATTATCCAAAGTTAAGGGGCCTAAGTTGTAATAAACCAAAGTCTAGGGACCTAAGTTGTAATAAACCAAAGTGTAGGGGCCAAATATTTAAAAAAACACAACACTCTAAAAAAAACGTAACACTCTAACATGTTATTAACGCAATCTCTAAAATTAACCCAGTCTCCAAAAAACATGTCATCTCTAAAATATTTATAAAATATAACACAACAATCTCAAAAAACGTAACACTCTAACATGTTATTAACGCAATCTCTAAAATTAACCCAATCTCCAAAAAACATGCCCTCTAAAATATTTATAAAAAAAACACAACACTCTAAAAAAACGTAACACTCTAACATGTTATTAACGCAATCTCTAAAATTAACCAAATCTCCAAAAAACATGTCATCTCTAAAATATTTATAAAATATAACACAACAATCTCAAAAAACGTAACACTCTAACATGTTATTAACGCAATCTCTAAAATTAACCCAATCTCCAAACAACATGTCCTCTAAAATATTTAGAAAAAAAACACAACACTCTAAAAAAACGTAACACTCTAACATGTTATTAACGCAATCTCTAAAATTAACCCAGTCTCCAAAAAACATGCCATCTCTAAAATATTTATAAAATATAACACAACAATCTCAAAAAACATAACACTCTAACATGTTATTAACGCAATCTCTAAAATTAACACAATCTCCAAAAAACATGTCCTCTAAAATATTTATAAAAAAAACACAACACTCTAAAAAAACGTAACACTCTAACATGTTATTAACGCAATCTCTAAAATTAACCCAATCTCCAAAAAACATGTCCTCTAAAATATTTATAAAAAGAAACACAACACTCTAAAAAAACGTAACACTCTAACATGTTATTAACGCAGTCTCTAAAATTAACCCAATCTCCAAAAAACATGCTATCTCTAAAATATTTATAAAAAAAACACAACACTCTAAAAAAACGTAACACTCTAACATGTTATTAACGCAATCTCTAAAATTAACGCAATCTCCAAAAAACATGTAATCTCTAAAATATTTATAAAAAATAACATATTATCCGGCGTAAACATAACACATAATCTCATATATAAAAAGCATAATCGAACATATAGTCTAACAAACATACAATAAATATTTTAGAAAATATAAAACTACAATAGGGTTAAGAAAACTTACAGAAGTAAGTAGACGAGACATATCCGAGCGTGATATACACGATTGCAATGAGAGAGTTAGAAATGAGGGAGAGAGTTAGAATGTTGTGTGGGGTGTCAAATGGTTCCCCTCTCCCTTTTATAATCGAACCCAACATCCTATAACCCTAATTCCTTTTAATCCACACCGTTCAAGACCATCGATCACCTCATACCCACTTTTCCCGGCCCCCAACCCCGGGATTCCCGGCCATAAACCCGGGTTTCCCGGCCACGCGACCCAACCCGGGATTCCCGGCCTCGTTTCCCGTAGATAAGGGGTATATCGGCGATTTGAAGGAGATTTAGGGCATTTTGGTAATACGGATTTGAAATACGCCAATTTTAATTAAATTCCCTTGAAAAAACACCAAAAATAACAAATACGATGGGTTTATTAACACACAAAAAAAAATAATTTCAACCATACTTTAAAAAAAACACCAAATTTATGGACTTCATATTAATAAACATATTTTATTTACTATTAAAATATTTTTTTAATAAGAATAATTATAATTTGGGAATATCTTATAATAATAAATTAATTAGTAATTAATTTATTTAGTGAAGACTTGTTAAAATAAAAAATACTATTTTAATTAATAAATTTTACATTATATGAAAAAAAAAATTACAATAATTCAAATAACACAAGTTAAAAACAAAAAATTTAAAACATTATTATGTAAAATTAAATATTAGAAAGTCATTTTTTAATAAAATAGTAATCATTTCATAAATTTGGAAAATAAAAAATAATTTAAATTGTTAAATATGGTGGTGCAATTGGAATTCAAAAACCATCAAAACAAGCCTTTTAGCGGCCCATTGAAGTTGGTCTTACGAAGCCTAAACAAAAACATACATGCCTTTATATCTTGCAATACATATAATATCTATTAACATTTTATAATTATCTGTATATAAGGTAAATTGTTTGGAAATAAACGATAAAAGAATCATGAATTAATACTCTTACATCGAACTTATAGTGACGATAATGGATAAATGAGTAATTTAATCAAAAAAATAAAAATAGAAGCCTGATTAACATCATAATGTACTTGTGAAAGAAACATTATTCGTACATGATAGTTAGCCATCGGTTCTATAAAACAACAAAGAGTTGTTGTATAGTTACCCAAAAATCCCCATCCTTCCTGTTCCTTATTTCAACTACTACCCACGTATAAAGTATAGACACATATCATATCAATTCAATTAACAGAATAAAGATCACTTAATAACTTATTTTGTAGTCAATTTAAGAAATAAACATCTGTCAAGAACTTCCCAATACCTACTTTTGTGGTATGTGTAAAAGGAATATTTGAATATAAGAATTAAGTGGGAATACAAATCATTCTTCCTCAAATTTCATGTCTTTTTTTGTCTACCAATCAAGTCTTGATATATCATTACTTTATTGAAAAGACAAGCTCAAAAGATAAATTAAATAAAGTAATGATATATTAGATCATCTTTAACAGCTTTCCTATAATAATTCCAAAATTGAAAATCTTCAAAAAAATATATTACATTCAACTTCAATAGATTTGTTATTTTAGAAATTTTAAAACAACTTATATTATCATAATATTCTCTAATTAATCATCCCAATACAGTTTTAAAAAATAACTTAATATAAAATGATAAAAATTGAATCTCATTGGTAGGATATAATATATAAAATAATATTTCTCTCTCATATTTAGAGAACTATAGAGAGTTCTCTATATTTAAAGAATTTTTTATTATTTTTTATTATAGCAAATAAGATAGCAATGCTGTTGAAGAGGTATAGAAAACAAAAAACTATTTTTTTTTTAGTTTAACAATGTTGTTGGAGATGCTGGCTGATTGTTAAAACAAGAATGGGACATAAAATCTAAGATTGGGACAGGTATCAAAGTATGAGTAATGTTGATAGCCACAAATAAAGAACATCGTGGAATTATATGAGTTGTTTTGGGACCCAAACATCATGTGATTCTTTAAATGCGTCTTTAATCCTTTTTTGTTCTTTCTTCCTTCTATTACTCGTGTTTTTTGTTTGTTCTTTTATTTCCATAACTGGAAATATATTTTAATTTTCTCTTTTTCTTATACTTTGAAAATATTATATTTTTCACAATTATTTCAAAATAATATGAGCAAACAAAAATCAATAAGTTAAGATGATATATTATATCTATATTTATACTATATTATAAAACACGGATAAAAAACTCTTAAATACAAATTATTAGGCACAAGGTACCATCATTTTATGCAAGATTTTAAAATTTTCTTAATTTACAAGTATCAAAGCAAAAGATACATATTACTACTGCAGACTTCTAACACTCATCAATTTGGTATGTGCAGAATCTTTCTTTTATGCAGACATTTCCATTTATCACTATTTAATTAATATATTATATTACTATAATTTTGTTTTAATTATATTATTAAATATGTAATTGGTTATTTTTTCTATATGTCATTAAAATATATAAGATAATCATTGAATTCTAACAAAATACTTAATTTTTTTATATAAAAACATTATATTATTAAGCCTAAATTAAACAAATTTATAAAAAAAACATTATCAATTTCTCAAAATCATCCAAAATCGTACCGTAAATCGACAAAAAAGTAAAATGAAACATTAAAATCGTGATGTATTTCGCTGCATTGCGCGAATACGCTTCTAGTATATAATAAGACAAAATTATGTTTTATTGACAATTAAATCTAAATTTTCATATTTATCAACTAGAAACGTATTCGCGCAATGCAGCGAGATATATCACGATTTTAATGTTTCATTTTATTTTTTTTGTCGATTTACAGTACGATTTTGGATGGTTTTGAGAAAGTAATAATGTTTTTTTTTATAAATTTGTTTAATTTAGGCTTAATAATATAATGTTTTTTATATAAAAAAATTAAGTATTTTGTTATAATTCAATGATTATCTTATATATTTTAATGACATCTATAAAAAATAACCAATTACATATTTAATAATATAATTAAAACAAAATTATAGTAATATAGTATATTAATTAATAATAATACATGGAAATGTCTGCATAAAAGAAAGACCCTACACATACCAAATTAGTAGAGGTTAGAAGTCTGCAGTAGTAATATGTATCTTGTACTTTGATACTTGTAAATTAAGAGATTTTTAAAATTTTGTATAAAATGATAGTACCTTGTGCCTAATAATTTGTATTTAAGAGTTTTTTATCCGTATTTTATAATATAGTATAGATTAGATTGTATTATTCAAAGTTAATAGATATATTTATTTTATAATTTTAGTATGTTATGATATAATTATTCTCTTATTTGTAGAATATGTCATATTCATATTTAAGAAAGTATCTTATCTTGTAGATCAGATCTTTAAAATAGTATTGTTTTTAAATATCTATACTATATTATAAAATACAGATAAAAAACTCTTAAATACAAATTATTAGGCATAAAGTATCATTATTTTATGCAAGATTTTAAAAATATCTTAATTTACAAGTATCAAAGCATAAAATACATATTACTACTACATGTTTATAACACACACCAATTTGGTATATGCAGAGTCTTTCTTTTATGCAGACATTTTCATGTATCACTATTAATTAATATATTATATTACTATAAATTTGTTTTAATTATATTATTAAATATGTAATTGTTATTTTTTCTAGATGTCATTAAAATATATAAGATAATCATTGAATTCTAACAAAATAATTATTTTTTTTATAAAAGAAAAATTATATTATTAAACCTAAATTAAACAAATTTATAAAAAAAAAACATTATCATTTTCTCACATCCAAAATCGTACTGTAAAAATGAAACATTAAAATTGTGATGTATCTCGCTGAATTGCACAAGTATGCTTCTAGCATTTAAAAATAAGGACTTGTTAACATCTTAAATATTAATCATCATTCAAAAGTAAAATTAAACTTGTAATTCTTGAAACTATTTAAAACAAATCTTAGGGGTTGTTTGTTTACCTCTTAATGATTCCATTAAGAGGCAACATCTGAATCGCTAATATTTAAATCTTGTTTGGCAAAGAAAAAATGTTGCATCTTAATGGTTCCAAAATCCTCTTAATGATTTTGTATCATGACCCTTCCTTAACCATTAAGAGCCTTGATTTCATTATGAACAATTAACAAACAACCATATTTCATTCTACACTATACCATAAAAACCTCTTAATCATTCAGACCACTTGATCATTCTGCACTAAACCATTCAGCAACTGCCAAACAACCCGTTAGAGTTTATAATTTATATAGTCCACTCTATACACATAATTTATATGAGACAGTAGTGTATTCCTGAGATCCAATAAATGTAAAATTTTATTATAAAATAAGAACATAACCTTACAAAAAAAATTAATATTTACAATTGAACAAATAAAAAAGTACAATCGATAGTTAAATTTGACTCAAAACCTGGTTCAAAAAATCTGGAAAAAAATGTATATGTTAGATTAAAGTTTTCATAATTTGTTTAATTGAAAAACTTTAATCATAATTTAAAACCATTTAGATTTAAAAATATGGTCCCTAATTTAAAAACACTATGGGTCCTTGTGTTAGCTCAAAATCTGGATATTATCCCTATTTTGAAATAAGGGATCCCTGTTATTTGCATTTCGTTTCAAACTAAATCCCTTTCCATAACCGGGTTAACTATGATCTGTTAAGTCTGAGGACAATTTGGTCATTTCTAAGTATTAAATAACTGATCTTTTAAAACTAGATCCAGATGATGCCACGTGTCTAATATATATATATATATATATAATATGTGTATATGGCTTTCCAGAGCAGTACCCCATCTTCATCGCTTTAGCAACCATTACCTTTCCACATCTATTGTTCCCCAAACGTCGATGACATATATACTCATCCCTACCGGTCACCATCTCCGGTCTCACTCACAAAATATATATGCACACACACAAGATAACCTCCCGTTTCTCTCCCGACCACCCCTCTTTTAACCTCTCTCAGTCTCGACCGACCGATCCCTTCCTGTGAGCCATGGATCTTCTTCGTCATAGCAAACTGCAAACACACACACACACACACACATATATATATATATATATATATATTGGAAGGATATTTTGCAACCCTTAAAAAGGTTGCAACCTTTGCAACCCACATCTTAACCGTCGGATTCATGATCGACGGTTATTTTATTTTTATTTTTCTGTTTTTTTTAATTAAAAATATTGAACCCCATATCTATTGTAACCGTTGATCATGAATCTGACGGTTAAGATGTGAGTTGCAAGGTTTGCAACCTTTTTAAGGGTTGCAAATTAAATTTTTTTGCAACCCTTGCAACCCACATCTTAACCGTCGGATTCATGATCGACGGTTATTTTATTTTTATTTTTCTATTTTTTTAATTAAAAATATTGGGCCCCATATCTATTGTAACCGCCGATCATGAATCCGACGATTAAGATGTGGGTTGCAAGGTTTGCAACCTTTTTAAGGGTTGCAAATTAAACAACCCCTATATATAGGGGGTTTTTCATGGGAGACCCTAGTATTTTGTGGTAACCATGAGATCCAATCTCATCCATCCATTTAATTAATCAAGGGTCTAAAATAACTAATATAAATAATACTTAAAAAAAGAATTTTATGCCACTAAATTAGGAAAAAGGGGTAAATTTGTCAAAAAAATATTATAATTAAGTGTGATCTAATTTTGGGCGCTCCGATAATTATGGCATGGAATCAGTTGCGATAATCTCAAAAATATTGAAACTGTATACATATTTTCTTGATGATATAATAAACCGTGTTACACTGTGGTCTTACAATTTTAAAAGGAAACGAGTTTTGTTGCAGCAAATGGGATGTGATACACTATGATCATCTTGCAAAAATCTAATCTCCTTGATGATACAATTTTAAAGGAACATTGTGTTACACTGTGATTATTATTGTGATGCACTCAAAGAACATATGTTACACTGATTCATATATGAATCTGTTAATTAGTTCAACTGATTCATATATGAATTTTTGTGATTCATACAGATTCATATATGAATCAATTAATTGGTTCATATATTAATCACAAAAGTTCATATATGAATCAGTTAAAAGAGTTCAATTATGAATTGCACTGGTTCATATATATGAATCTTTGTGATTCATACTGATTCATATATGAATCACAAAAGTTCATATATGAATCTGTTAGTTAGTTCAACTGATTCATATATGAATCACAAAGGTTCATATATGAATCAGTTAAAAGAGTTCAATTGTGAATTGCACTGGTTCATATATGAACATATAGTTTATATGTGAATTATACATGTTCATATATGAACACAACCCGTATGTTTTGTAAAATTTACGAAATTGTCCTTCTATTTTTGGGATAGCCGCAACTTTTGACCGATCAAAGCCGCAATATTTGACTAGTCAAATGCGATCTTGACCATATGAATGGTTAGGATTACTTCTCTATTTCTCATATATTTACCATTTTTCAAATGAACCAAACACTATATATATATATATATATATATATATATATATATATATATATATATATATATATATATGTATGGTCTTTATGCTTACGTACAACTATATGTTGGACTCCATAGTTTTATTAAGGACGCTTCTTTAAAGAAGATGAACTCCAAATATCCATCTTGCCGGATTGGAGTAAATAGGGAAGGTGGGAATTTTGTTGGTTTTCATGGTGAATGGTGTGTATATATATATATATTAAAATTTTGCAGGTGGGTCCAAGGGAAGGGTTGTGGGTCAAAAGGGTGAGAAAAGTGGTCAAAATGTTTTAAAATAGGTTAAATGACATTGTTGCCCCTTAACTAACGGAAGGTTTTTAACGGCATTAGCGGCAAGGGACTTAGCTTGAAATGAAATGCAAACCAAAGAATCCCTGGAGCACTTATTTTAAAATAGGGATCATATCCAGATTCCAAACAAACCACAAGGACCAACAGTATAATTTACTCTAATATTAAAAATAGACAAACTAGCTCCACACGTCAAGACTCAAACTATTGAATTAATTAATTGAAGTTAACATTTCATAATCTTCAAATTTTAGAATGTTTCTAAGTGATAGTATAATTATATATAAATTAGAAGCGTATATGAGATACACCACGATTTTAATGTTATTTTTATTTTTTATTTTTTTATCGATTTACAGTACGATTTTAGATGGTTTTAGAGTGATAATGTTTTTTTTTAAATAAATTTGTTTAATTTAGGCTTAATAATATCATGTTTTTTATATAAAAAAATTAAGTAGTTTGTTAAAATTCATTAATTATCTTATATATTTTAAATTTTTTATATTTAAGTTGAGATGTTTATTCTGTTTTGATTATGTATTTTTTTTTATCGATTTACAGTACGATTTTGAATGGTTTTAGAGAGTGATAATGTTTTTTTTAAATAAATTTGTTTAATTTAGTCTTAATAATATAATGTTTTTTATATAAAAAAATTAAGTAGTTTGTTAAAATTCATTAATTATCTTATATATTTTAAATTTTTTATATTTAAATTGAGATGTTTATCCTATTTTGATTATGTTTATCATAATTCAAATTTCATAATTTTAGGGTTTGGGAATTAGAGATAAGGATTTTGGGGGATAAAGATGGAATTTATTAATTAGAGTTAAAAGCATTTAAAAGTAGTACATATTGCTTCAATAGTTGTTTTTTAAGAGATTTTAAGTAGATTAACATTAAATAATAGTACATAATGTTTAATGGGTAATTTAAGCTTAATAATATAATGTTTTTTATATATAAAATTAAGTAGTTTGTTAAAATTCATTAATTATCTTATATATTTTAAATTTTTTATATTTAAATTAAGATGTTTATCCTGTTTTAATTATATTTATCAGAATTCAAATTTCATAATTTTAGAGTTTGGGGATTAGAGATGAGGATTTTGAGGGATAAGGATGGAATTTATTAATTAGGGTTAAAAGCATTTAAAAGTAGTACATATTGCTTAATTAGTTGTTTTTTAAGAGATTTTAAGTATTTTAGCATTAAATAATACTCCCTCCGTCCCAAAATAAGTGTCTACATTTCTATTTATGTTTGTCCCAAAACAAGTGTCTACTTTCAAAAAGTAGATAGCTAAATTCTCACATTTACCCTTAATTAATGCACAAATACATAAGAGTTGTGAAGAAAGAGAAACACTAAATAAGGATAAATATGTCATTTGATATCAAAAATGGGTAATAATTATGCATGTCTAAAACTTTGTGCCAAGTCAATTGTGGACACTTATTTTAGAACGGAGGGAGTAGTACATAATGCTTAATGAGTTGTTTTTAAGAGTTTTTTATAATATAGTATAGATATAGATATAGATATAGATATAGATTTTAAGTAGATTAGCATTAAATAATAGTACATAATGTTTAATGAGTTGTTTTTAAGAGTTTTTTATACCTCTTTTATAATATAGTATAGATATATATTTTTAATTTTTTATATTTAAATTAAGATGTTTATCTTGTTTTAATTATATTTATCAGAATTCAAATTTCATAATTTTAGAGTTTGGGGATTAGAGATAAGGATTTTGGGGGATAAGGATGAAATTTATTAATTAGGGTTAAAATCATTTAAAAGTAGTACATATTGCTTAATTAGTTGTTTTTAATAGATTTTAAGTAGATTAACATTAAATAATAGTACATAATGTTTAATGAGTTGTTTTTTAAGAGTTTTTTATACCTCCTTTATAATATAGTATAGATATAGATATAGATATAGATTTTAAGTAGATTAACATTAAATAATAGTACATAATGCTTAATGAGTTGTTTTTAAGAGTTTTTTATACCTCTTTTATAATATAGTATAGATATAGATATAGATTTTAAGTAGATTAATATTAAATAATAGTACATAATGCTTAATGAGTTGTTTTTAAGAGTTTTTTATACCTCTTTTAGATATATACTAGAAGCGTACTCGCGCAATGCAGCGAGATACATCACGATTTTAATGTTTATTCTTATTTTTTGTTTTTTATTGATTTACAGTACGATTTTGGATGGTTTTTATTGAGTGATAATGGTTTTTTATACATAAATTTGTTTAATTTAGGCTTAACAATATAATGTTTTTATATAAAAAAAATTAAGTAGTTTGTTAAAATTTATTAATTATCTTATATATTTTAAATTTTTTATATTTAAATTGAGATGTTTATCCTGTTTTGATTATGTTTATCAGAATTCAAATTTCATAATTTTAGGATTTGAGGATTAGAGATAAGGATTTTGGGGGATAAAGATGAAATATATTAGTTAGAGTTAAAAGCTTTATAGGTAGTACATTAGGCTTTAGTAGTTATTTTTAAGAGATTTTAAGTAAATAGCTTTAAATGATAGTACATAAAGCTTAGTGAGTTGTAATTAAGAGTTTTTTATGTCATCTTTATAATATACTAGAATTGTACTTGCGCAATGCATCTAGATACATCACGATTTTAATGTTTCATTTTATTTTCTGTTTTTTGTCGATTTACATTACGATTTTGGATGGTTGTGAGAGAGTGATAATGATTTTTTTATATAAATTTGTTTAATTTAGACTTAATAATATAATGTAATTTATTTTGGTTTAATAATATAATTTTTTTATAAAATATACTGTAAGATTTTTTAATTATATTTTAGATTTTTTATATCTAAAATATGCTGAGAGTTATTTTATGGGAGTTAAACTGGGAAATGATTTTAAGGGAGTTAAAATGGGTAGAGATAATGATTGAAATTAATAAATAACATTAAATGTAGTACATACAACTTTTATGACTGTTTTTTAAGTAATTAGCATTAAATAACAGTACATTAAACTTTAAGACTTGTTTTTAAGAGTTTTTTATGTCATATTTATAATATAGTATAGAATAGATTTTAAATTTTTTATATTTAAATTAAGATGTTATCTTGTTTTAATTATATTTATCAGAATTTAAATTTCATAATTTTAGAGTTTGGGGATTAGAGATAAGGATTTTGGGGGATAAGGATGAAATTTATTAACTAGGGTTAAAAGCATTTAAAAGTAGTACATATTGCTTAATTATTTGTTTTTTAAGAGATTTTAAGTAGATTAGCATTAAATAATAGTACATAATACTTAATAAGTTGTTTTTAAGAGTTTTTTATACCTCTTTTATAATATAGTATAGATGCTCATTGCACACAATTAAAGTAATAGTTGTTAATACTATGGCGCAAATTGTGTCCGGACGCAATGTGTTTTTTTTTTTTTTTAGTAGAGTGGAAGTGCATGGCAAAGTAACTGAAAGTTGCCTTTTTCTTTATAATGTACAAAGTAAACTCCAAGTGTCAAATATATAATCTATTCTATATTATTTTATTCATTATAAATATTTTATTTACAAGACGTTTACAACATTTTCAGTATTAAATCTAAATATATATATATATATATATATATATATATATATTACGCTAATGTTTTTTGACTTTGGGGTTCTGTTATTGAAATTAATTTGAATACCTTTCAATGATATATATATAGTGGAAAGATATTTTGCAACCCTGAAAAAGGTTGCAACTCTTGCAATCCACATTTTAACCGTTGGATTCATGATCGACGGTTATTTTATTTTTATTTTTCTGTTTTTTTAATTAAAAATATTGGGCTCCATATCTATTGTAACCGCCGATCATGAATCCGACGGTTAAGATGTGGGTTGCACGGTTTGCAACTTTTTTAAGGGTTGCAAATAAAACAACCCATATATATATATATTGGGTTTTTTTAACTCTTTAATTCGTGAAATCCATAAAATCAAATTTAGACTAAAAAAATTAGTTAAAAATAGAATTTATTATTATTTAAAAAAACATTCTCTTCTCTCTCCGTAAGATACATATACATACACACAAAAATGAATATGCACACAAGTTGGAAACACATTCTGAATACATTATGTATTTATGGAGATATGGTATAACTTATGAATATATTGTAAACACCAATTAAAACAAGAAAACTAAATCTAAATCTACCATTTGTGAACACATTAACACTCTAGTAAGAAGTTTTTTAAGGTTGTTTATATTGTGTTCAATTTGTGTGCATATTTAATTGATGCATGTATCACTACAAAACAGAGGCTTATCACCGACGGACGAATCCGTCGGTAAAAACGAAATCCGTCGGTGATCTGTCGGTATAAAAGTGGTCGGCGTCCAGATCACCGACGACCTACTTTTCCGACGGATCTCCGATGGTTACCGACGGCGTGGGTTAATTCTGACGGATCACCGATGGACTATTTTTAGTGACGGATTACCGACGGCTATTTACCGACGGATTATTTCCGACGGGTTTAGCAACGGATTTTTATTAAATAAAAATTAAATTAAGAAATATTTTCCGACGGATTAGCGACGGATAATCCGTCGGTAATTTAATTTTTTTTAATAATTAAAAATTAAAATTTTCCAGTTTTTATCCTGTATAAAACCTGTCAATTTTTAAATATTACTAAGTCTTAAACTGTACAAAATATCTATAAATACATAAACGTAATCCTACGGAGGGGAAAGGGTGCTGATTGTTAAACTTGATCATGAACGCGTCAAACTGTGTCATTCGTTCCTGCATCTGTCTCTTCTCTGCTTCATCTCTATCCATTCGCTCCTGCATTCGGATCCTCTCTGCTTCCTCTCTCTGTAGTCGCTCCTGCAACTGGATCCTCTATGCTTCCTCTCTCTCTAACCTTTGCCTCAACTCCTCCAACTGAAATTCAACATTTGACAAACATATATAGAACAATGTCATACAACATTTAACAAACATATGATTAACAATGTTAGACAGCATTTGACAAGCATACCTCCTCATCACGATGGTCATAGCATAATAGGGATCCTGACTGGTCCCCCATCCAAAAATACGGCCCTTACGCCGTCCTCCGACACTACGCTCCCACAACTCGGCGTCATTGGGAGGTACAGTGCCGGGAGGTAAGTCCGGGTACTCCTTCTCCCTAATCCGATGGTAGGCATCCTACAGTTTACCAAATTAGACATTGTCAAGTCAACTAACCTATAGAAAATTCGGCAGCATTTCAACTGTGATTTGAACATATATCCATGACCTGCTTTTATCAAAACAATCCTATCGTCTGCCCAACAATGGCAGCCCAAACTAAGTTTGCTATAATTTCTATCTATCTTATAAAACAAACAAATATCTAGCCATGCATAATTGAACTTACCGCCGTATGAGCCACCTTTGGGTAAACGTAGATCGGAGGATCCGTGGACGGACCAGTCGCACCCGGAACAAGCTTCCTGTTGGTGCAGTGTGTAGCCTCCCAAATCTCGTCGATGGTAGGCTCACGGCCCCATGCATCTCTTTAATAACCCAAAATGGTTGTTTTGGTATAAGTTGTTATCTTTTCTGGTTTCACTTTCTTCACACCACCATATGCTTGGGTTTTTAGAGAATTTTATGGAGAGAGCGATGGTGACGAAAGATTGGAATTTTTTTTGAAGAACTTTGGCTTATATTATTTCTTCTAAGGTGTTCGGTTTGAGTTGTTAAGATTTGGGGTGGAATAATTGAATCCAAGGTGAGTTTTTCGTTTAACCATTTTCGAGCTAAAATGCATATATTATCAAATGGTTATTATTTTGATGTTATACCAGATTGGTATGTGTGAATTATTACCGTTAAATGTGATAAAATGGTTATTATTACATGTTGTTTATTATTAACACATGTGGTTGGATTATAAATTTTTGGGATAAAGGGACTTTCACAACAGAAGTCGGGTGTGTTAGGACTGTGATGGTCCGAGCAAGGGTTATGTATATATAGTGCCCACGAATTTGTTTCGTGTGGTGGGCCACAACCGATATTGATTGCGATCTTATCGGGGTGTGTGCGGTTAAATTGTGGCGACTGTTGTGGTTAGTTACCTGGATGAGATATTGTGTCTGAGAGCCTACTTTATGAGTAAATGATTTATTTGTGACATTATGTAAAAGCGATTTTATTGGATTATTTATATGATAGAGATTTACTCACTAGACCGTTTGGTCTAACCCTCAATTTTGTTTTAAAAAATATGCATTTCAGGTGAATTTTATATTGAGATTGCTAGCCTGGGAAAAAAGGTAAGCAGTAACTATTGTGGTGAAGGTTGTCTCTATTTACCGGTTCGTTAGCAATTGTTCGGGTTATTTATTTTGGTTAAAGGTTATAGTGATTATAGTTTGGTAAGAATTTAAATCATCGGTTATAATTTATTATTGCGGTTAGAATTATTTATTTCTGTCGTTGTATTTGAGGTGATTCTGGGAAGATTATTTTAGTCGATTCTTTTCGAATCGTATTTGGATGATTGAATGTAATTGTGGTTATTTTTGGAAACCAGGTCGTTACAGATGGTATCAGAGCCTTAGTTTAAGTGAACTAAGTTGGTGATAGCCTAGACTTAAGTTGAGGGGAAGTATTTGATGATTTTATCACTAATGTGATAAGAATTTGATGTTTGTGAATTCTCTTGGTTAAGAAAAGTGGTTTAAGGGAGATGGGTATTTACCTAGTACTTTTCTTTGAGTTGAGAATTTAAGTCATGAAATGATTTTATATTATTAGTGTGTGATTAGTTGTATTTGGTCGGTCACGTGAGGAGTGACCAATGTTGATGAGTTTCCTCACAGAGTGATTTTAGTGAAATTGATATTTGAGACTTTGTGTTTAACATTTTTATGCTAAGTTAGAAGTGTTAGAAATTGAATATGATAACGGGTTTGTCGTTATGTTTAATCATGTTTTTGTATTCAAGGAATTAAGTTTCGGTAAGACCTTATTTAAACTTGATGTCGATGTATTATTTGATGTAGCAAAAGTTTCCTCTTTTGAATGTCATGAGGATTTTGTGATATTTGTGCAATGAAGAAATTGACGCAGTAGGTCAAGGTAGACGTGTAAGCCCTTTGAGTTGTCGTCGAGTTTTGCGGTTTTGTTAAGTGATAGCATTAGATTGTTATTACAAAGTGCGTTATGATATGAGTTTTATTTGGGAGGCTCTTGATGGGAAATCAAGATTGAAAGTGAATCTTCGAGTAAAAAAATAAAATAATAAAAAAAATTATGGGTTATTGATTCACTCGGTGGAAAATTCTGATTGTTTTAAGATTTGGATTGGCTTTGATTGGTGGATTATGTGGGTAATTGAATTATGAAATGTATTTTTTTATGTATGTGAAAGTATGGGTGAATTTGTGGATGATGTAAGTGTAAAGTTCATATGAAGTGGTTAGCTTTGATGATTTATTATCCTTTAATTATTTTAGGTGAAGTGTTCCTCGTGTAAGATTTTATTTTGTGATGATTACGTGTTATTGAGAATAACATGTTGTAGGTTAAGGAATTCTTTGTGGTAAATGTAATTGAAAAATGCAAGGATGACCTTGTATTAAGCTAGTGAATTAAGTGGTGGTTATGTTTAATCGAGGGTTTATTTTGTTGTGGTATAACTCTCATAAGAATTTTTTCTTTTAATGAATTGTGATATTTGTGGAATCTAAAGATAGACACATTTTAGAGCCGTAAGTCTAGATATGATTAAAGCGAGTAATGTTTGTTGCGCGTCTTAATTTTTGAGTTTGGGGTGTTGAGTAAGTTGTTGGTGAAAAATAAGATTTGTGTTCATGTTAATTAATCGAAGTAGAGGTTATTAAAGAGACCGTATGTTTGTGAGTTTAATCAGAGTTTCACAACAAAAGCGTGGTAATCTGTAAGTATGTATGTTTTGGTTTGAAAGATTGTTCTAAGTGGGAACAAAGAATTATTTGGATGGGTAAAGAGGTTAGTCATGTGAAAGTTCTTTGGTGTTCCCTAAATACATTGATGTGTTGAAGGGTTTGATCTAAATTATTGGTAATCAATTTCTCTCGCTTGTTTCTAAATGAATTCCGGGACGGAATTCTATTAAGGGTGAGAGTTTGTAATAACCCAAAATGGTTGTTTTGGTATAAGTCAAAGCTTTTGGGTGGTTTTGTCAAACTACCTATTTTTAAGGGGTCAAAAGGGTAAATTAGGAATATAGAAAGAGGATAAGTCCTCTTTTCTTCTTTGTTTCTGCCGACTCACTCTATTCTTTTCTTGTTTATGCTATCTTTTCTGGTTTCACTTTCTTCACACCACCATATGCTTGGGTTTTTAGAGAATTTTATGGAGAGAGCGATGGTGACGAAAGATTGGAATTTTTTTTGAAAGAACTTTGGCTTAGATTATTTCTTCTAAGGTATTCGGTTTGAGTTGTTAAGATTCGGGGTGGAATAATTGAATCCAAGGTGAGTTTTTCGTTTAACCATTTTCGAACTAAAATGCATATATTATCAAATGGTTATTATTTTGATGTTATATCATATTGGTATGTGTGAATTATTACCGTTAAATGTGATAAAATGGTTATTATTACATGTTGTTTATTATTAACACATGTGGTTGGATTATAAATTTTTGGGATAAAGGGACTTTCACAACAGAAGTCGGGTGTGTTAGGACTGTGATGGTCCGAGCAAAGGTTATGTATATATAGTGCCCACGAATTTGTTTCGTGTGGTGGGCCACAACCGATATTGATTCCGATCTTATCGGGGTGTGTGCGGTTAAATTGTGGCGACTGTTGTGGTTAGTTACCTGGATGAGATATTGTGTCTGAGAGCCTACTTTATGAGTAAATGATTTATTTGTGACATTATGTAAAAGTGATTTTATTGGATTATTTATCTGATAGGGATTTACTCACTAGACCGTATGGTCTAACCCTCAATTTTGTTTTCAAAAATATGCATTTCAGGTGAATTTTATATTGAGATTGCTAGCCTGGGAAAAAGGGTAAGCAGTAACTATTGTGGTGAAGGTTGTCTCCATTTACCGGTTCGTTAGCAATTGTTCGGGTTATTTATTTTGGTTAAAGGTTATAGTGATTATAGTTTGGTAAGAATTTAAATCACCGGTTATAATTTATTATTGCAGTTAGAATTATTTATTTTTGTCGTTGTATTTGAGGTGATTCTGGGAAGATTATTTTAGTCGATTCTTTTTGAATCGTATTTGGATGATTGAATGTAATTGTGGTTATTTTTGGAAATCGGGTCGTTACAATCTCTCTACAATACACAACTTAAATTGTTAGTAGGTAATAAAATCATGTATATATTACATATATTCATCAATTATATACATTTAGTCTAGTGTATGATAAATTACCATGCGATCCCGATGCATAGCGGTACTAATAGATCCAGTACAGTGTCTGGATGTCATCCCCTCATACTCGGTGGCCCGATTGGCCGTAGATACACGCCGGAACGCATCGGTGTTCCATATCTGTTAAAAAGAAGACATAAATCAATATAAATCATAGTACAACCAGATACAAGTATTCAAAACAAAACAAACTTGCTCAATCATCTGGACCCAAAACTCACTCCGAATCCACTCTGGAGGGTGTGCAGCAAGAATCGTGTGGTCATGTCCGTCGAACTGGACACCATCAATGTCTAAAGCCCTGCCCTGGGCGAATAGACGGGCATCTCTTATCATGTCCGGGTACCTATTACTTAGGATACGCCGGAATGCCGCTACTACGTCGGCGTCCATCTCAGGAGGCCAACTATAATACAACTGCAAACACATTGTTTGGATTAAGTAAAAATAAATCCACTCAATAAGTTAAATAGAGTAAAATACCTACCCGAAATCGATCCAGCATCAGTGGATAGTGCTCATTAGGGACATCCCTAAAATGAGCCCAATGACCATCGAACATGGACTTAAAGACGGCATGACCCTCCGGACTGCCGACTTGTCCTTAAACCTTCACAATTGCAAAATGTACAACATAAAAAACATTAGGATCGGTTTATTATGTACAAGAATAAATAATATATCACATCTACTTACCCGCCCGCTTCAGACAACAAAAGTGGCGGTCGCTGACTCGGTTGGGGCATCTGTGATGCCACATTCGGGCCTCTAACCCTCGAGTTGCTCCGTCATCGGACTGGATCTGATCTAGTGCGTCGTCGGTGAACTCATCGGCCTGGGGGTCACCACACCCAGCGGAGCTGCTACTGCCCCTACCCCTATAACCCCTACTACCCCTAGAAGGGCGTCCAAACATCTAAAAATAGAGAATGGTTAACACAAAATGATATAAGTGTACATAAATGAACACTACATGTAATGGTTTGCCTTCTTGAAAGTCAGACCATAGGTGTAGAGAAGTTTTCGATGACTCTAAAACTCTAAGTGTAATGGTTTGACTATTGGAAAGTCAAAACCGTAGGTTACAATCAAAGAAAGGTGTTTTGGAAAGTTTAAAACCCTACATGTAATGGTTTGACTATTTAAAAGTCAAACCGTAGGTGTCAACGAAGTTAGAAGTCTATTGAACACTACATGTAATGGTTTGCCTTCTTGAAAGTCAGACCATAGGTGTAGAGGAGTTTTCGATGACTCTAAAACTCTAAGTGTAATGGTTTGACTATTGGAAAGTCAAAACCGTATGTTACAATCAAAGAAAGGTGTTTTGGAAAGTTTAAAACCCTACGTGTAATGGTTTGACTATTTAAAAGTCAATCCGTAAGTGTCAACGAAGTTAGAAGTCTGTTGAACACTACATGTAATGGTTTGCCTTCTTGAAAGTCAAAACATAGGTGTCGAGGAGTTTTGGATGACTCTAAAACTCTATGTGTAATGGTTTGACTATTGGAAAGTCAAAACCGTAGGTTACAATCAAAGAAAGGTGTTTTGGAAAGTTTAAAACCCTACGTGTAATGGTTTGACTATTTAAAAGTCAAACCGTAGGTGTCAACGAAGTTAGAAGTCTGTTGAACACTACCTGTAATGGCTTGCCTTCTTGAAAGTCAAACCATAGGTGTAGAGGAGTTTTGGATGACTCTAAAACTCTAAGTGTAATGGTTTGACTATTGGAAAGTCAAAACCGTAGGTTACAATCAAAGAAAGGTGTTTTGACTATTTAAAAGTCAAACCGTAGGTGTCAACAAAGTTAGAAGTCTATTGAACACTACATGTTTTTTAAAATTTCGGCGGCATAACGGCTATAAAATGAATATTTCCGTATATCAACCTAATGTTTGCCCAACAATTGGCAACCCAACTAAAATAAATAAATAAAATCAAGCATAATTAATGTTTGACCAATAATTGACAACTCAACTAATTAATATCAAAAGTTTATCAAACCAAATCATACCAAAACATTTGATATATTCGTGCTCATAACAATGGTTTTCATAAGCTAAAAGAACTCATATCAATTTCAATCTACAATATATACCCATATCAATTTCAATCTACAATATATACCCATATCAATTTCAATCTACAATATACTCATATCAATTTCAATCTACAATAAACTGCCATAATTATAATTATCCATAGTTGTCATATATCCCAAAAACAAACATAACGAGAAACAAACATAACGAAAAGGTTTAGGTTTACAAACATAACAAATAACAAATAATTCCATTACTACTATACTCAAATTTTCCTATTAAATGACAACATAAATTAATTAAGGAATAATGTCTAAAATTATTTTGGTACCTTAAATCACGTCAAGAAGTCGGGAGTCGATCGGGTGTATGTGTATGTCTCTGAAGCGGCACCAAATTTCACTCAATTTCAATCTACACACACAAAAACACAGATTCATTAACAAAAAACACAACATATTCATTAACATTTCAATCAATTTCAATCTACACACACACAATCCACATACATCTATAGACATACATACACACACAAAAATTCATACGCACATGATTCATACAAAAACAAACACACACATACAGATTCATACAAAAACAAACACACACACACACACACACAGATTCATACACAAACAAACACACACACAGATTCATACACACACAAAAATCCATACACACATGATTCATACAAAAACAAACACACACACATACACACGCATACACAGATTCATACATACACACACATTCATGTACACATGATTCATACAAAAACAAACACACACACACACACATACAGAGAGATTCATACACATAGAGATTCATACACAAACAAACATACACACACAGATTCATACCCAAATGTAGATAAAATGAAAGAATATACCCAAATCAGGTAGTCGTCGCCGAAGGGGATGGAGGTCGCCGGAGGGGATGGAGGTCGCCTGAGACAGGGGCCGTCGCCGAAGGGGATGGAGGTCACCGACGTTCGAGTGAGAGGTCGTCGAGAGAGAGAGGGAGAGG